>MU733823.1:79329-107560 GCA_026770625.1 Nicotiana glauca | reverse complement strand
CCAACCATTCCAACACTATTGCCCTTCAATTAAAATCTCATAAATCTTGAGGTTCTTTGGCTTAATTCCTTCAGGTAGAAAGGCACTTAGAGGTCCTAAGTTGGTCCAATTGTCATACCACAAAGATATATCACCTTTTTGTACTTTCCACAAAATATAGTGATCCACTCTTCTTTTAATCTTGCACATGGCATTCCATGATTGTGATTGCCGTGAATACCATTGCTTCACCAAAGGGTGCGACCTTTGACAATATTTAGTCATAAGGAATTCTTTCCATAATGACTGACTTGTTCTGAAATTCCACCATAGTTTAGTTGTAAAAGCATTACAAGTATCTTCTAGTTTCCTGAAATCAACACCTCCTTCAGAGTATAGAAGGCATAATTTATCCCATGCTACCCAGTGACATTTTTTCTTCTCAGCTGTGCCACTCGAGAAAGATCTTGCCATCATTCTCTCTATTTGGTGCAGGACTCCTTTTGGTGGGTGAATAGCTGCTAACATATGCATTGAGAGTGATGTTAATACATGTTTGATCAAAATTGCCCCAAATAGAGAGAAATTTAGCATGCCAACCATTAATCCTATTTAGTACTTTAGTAATCATATCAGAAAAGATGGAGACCTTCTTCCTTCCCACATATATGGGACATCCCAGATATTTAAAAGGTAATGAAGCATTAGTGGTTAATATTGCAACTTGAACTTGTGACCTATAGGTCACATAGAGACAACTTTACCGTCGCTCCAAGACTCCCCTTCAATGAATGTCACAAAAAAATAATCGGTAAGAAAATGTCGAACCGTTGTATTGTATTTAATTTATATGGTCCCAGCCATTTAACATATATATACACGACTTCATCTCTCTTTTGGGGGTGAAAATAGAAGAGTCAATTGCTCAAAATGTACAAATATTTCCAACCATAAACTCTCTAGGATGAGTTTGATAAACAGCAATTAGATTTCTTATTGAAAGCCAGTGCAAATCACGTTTTCTGTGCTTCTGCAAATATTACAATGATTCGAATTAAGAAATCACAGAGTAAAATGTGATTAACAAAAATACAGTAAGAAGCAATGGGAATTCAACAAAGGTAAAATGAAGCAAGATTGACATAGTCTCCAATATTTATGCTATCAACCACATCCCCTTGCAACACCTACAACATACACAGAAGCTTCAATTAGTCATACACTCGTTCTTGTCATGTATCTGCAGTTAGCGGGGATTCAACAATATATACATATACACATTAAAAAAAGATTCACATATATACATAATACAATTTTTTCAGGCAAAGGCGATTCAGTTGAACCCCCTTTTGGTAAATGGGGCTCCGGCCACTGGTATTTGTTACCTTTTCTTGAATTAATTTGATGTCGAAAAAGACTAGCCTGAAAATGTTCCTTGCAAGCTATCAACCATGACCAATAGACATAAAAGAGGAGCCATGTTTGTGACATAGTCCACGACTTCCTTCTCATTGCTGAAAATGTAGCCAAATATGTTTCGACAAGCAAAGACAGTTGTGTTTAAATATATCGTCTCTGTGGCTGCAATAAGACAAGAGGGGTTGCTATGATGGTAAACAACTCCCACTTCCAATCGAGAGGTTGTGAGTTCGAGTTTCCCCAAGAGCAAGGTGGGAAGTTCGACAAGCAAACGGATGCCGGAGGTGTATTTGGAAACAGACTCTCTATCCCAGGGTAGGGGTAAGGTCTGCGTACAAAATACCCTCACCAGATCCCGCTAAGTGGGATTATACTGGGTTGTTATTTTTGTTGTTGTTGTCTCTGTGGCTGCAATGAGATGCGAGCACCTTGAGGATTTCCAGATCCTAACTGATTAGAAACTCGTGTGCTGAAAGTAAACAGGAGTTTAATATCCATATATTTGAGAAACAAACACATGGAAGTGAAAAGTCGGAATAAATACTCATAAAAACCTTACAGCGCCAGAGAGACCGAATGGAATTGCATAAAGTGCAGAATGGTGTTTAGGCTGCACTGTGGAATGTCACAAGAAATTAGCAACTCGTAGATAATATTACTGACAGAATCAGTCATTCAAGAGCGACAGTCAGAACATACCATATAGACAGAACTGAAGTTTCAAATGACCACTACTCAACACGAGGCATGAGTTTCATTGAAAGACAGATGAGCTGAAGTTGTGTGCAAATTCTTAAAATGAGTGGAGGAAGGAGCTGAAGTACCAAATCATGTTTGCACTAGGGATGGCAAACTGAAAGAATTATCTCATTTCTCGACAATCTCCCAAGACATTGTTAGAAAAAATAACACAATATAGGGAGAAATAATTAGGTCTTGATACTGCAGGGATTATGGCACAATTCCTCCGAGATTTTACAAAGTCTCTGCAATTCGAGTATTAACAATTAACTCGAATTTCCATTTGAACGAATTTTGTGAATTGAAGATAGCAGAAAAGAAGATACTTTGTTGCATTTATGATGTTTTTTGTTTTGGAGAGGAAAAAGGTATTTATAAACCCGTGTATGTTAGGACTAACAAACTCAACCTTTGCCAATAGACACCTTTTAAAAACAAAAGTCACCTCTTTTCAAAATTAAAACGATTAATTAATAAAATTAATAGATGACTAAAAGAAATAAATTTCGGGCTATTTAATTGGCCCAAGGCCCAAATGACCCAAGTGCCCAATCTTGACTATTAATAATACAGCCAAATTCTAATTTTCCTCCAAAACATCTTTAAATTATTCAAATCATGTAAGACAAATAAGTGCTTTTAAATACTTTTTCCTTTCTTTTTTTTTCCAACGAGGGACAAACAATGGCGGATGCACATAACCACTTGTGGGTGCTTAAGCACCCATTAACTTTGACCATATTTAGTAATTTACGTAGGCTATTGTACAAATATTTAAATAAATAATGAGTGAGCACCCATAAGTAAATTCATTTTTTTTTCTTTTGAAGTCTTTATCAGGGAGCACTCATAATTTTAAAATCCCGAATCCGTCACTGGGGACAAAGCAACCTCTTCTCAAATACTCCCATCAAAACACTAACTAATATAATAGACATTGGTGCACGGGTTTTTCGCATAAGCAGGAGACAACCTCATGTATGAAGCAAGGATTATAACATTCAACCACATCGATAAACCAGTAGCTATTGCCACACCAATATTACCTAAGCCAGAGCAAAACACTAGCACCCAAGACAGTGGTATGTGGAAGCATATCATAATGCAGGAGCTTATGAGCATGGGAACAATCATACTTGGCATTTGATAGTATGAGAAATCTGATGATCTTGCCCGATGAAGGTGATGCAATTTTCCCATATATATACCCATAAGATCGTAGACAAGAGTGGGTTGCTCTAGTGGTGAGCATCCTCTACTTCCATCCAAGAGATTGTGAGTTCAAGTCACTCCAAGAGCAAGGTAGGTAGTTCTTGGAGGGTCTGGGATGCCGAGGTATATCGGAAACAGTCACTCTACCCCAGAATAAGGGTAACGTACATACTACCCTCCCCAACCCCACTAGTGGGATTATACTGGGTTGTTGTTGTTATATCCATAAGATCGTAAGGGGGACGCAAACAATGAAGAGAAAAAATGGCAATGTATATTTGAGTACCAAATCTTTGGTATTGCTTAGTTCCAAAAGCCTGCCCACAAAGCAATTACACATTTAAATTGTTTACAGTGCAGAGGCAAAAAAAAGAAAGAAGGGAAAGTACATGTCATCGGACAAATAGTCATTTGAAACCTGGTTCTGCTTCATTTATACAGATACATGAGAGATTCAGATGTTTTAAGTTTCTTTTGGTAATCCCTTCATATTTTTCAAGATATCTGGTTTTCCTTTGCCTCCCTTTTCTATGTTTTATGAGAGGAGAGGGTCCATGCATGGCTTCTGCATGTTTTGAAAACTTAATAAAGCACAGATCAGCAAAACAACCTCTGTAGCCTGACTTCTTGCAGAAATGCAGGGTAAGGCTGCGTACGATAGATCCTTGTGGTCCGATCCTTCCCCGAACCCGCGCATAGCGAGAGCGTAGTGCACTGGGCTACCCTTATGTACTAGGTAAGTACCATTGCTCGGATAGTCAGAAGATGGACACCCCCTACTTATCAAAGGGAAAAAAGGAAAAAAAGGAAAGGACATACAGACAGTCAAACAATGCAAAACAGCTTTCTTTGTCATACAGGAAATTCTCTTTTTTCTAACTACTTTCTTTCTGTTATTTGTTTCTTCACTTCACTCTATGCTAACAAAGTTACAGCCGAAAAAATTACATCCTGGTGTTTAATGCAGGCTTTATGAGAAGGCGTAACTGGCTCTTGTTGGATTGGCTGAAGTAAGTTCCAGTTCTGGTACTGGTCGAGTACCAGATTTAATAGCTATAGTTATGATTTATGAATGCTTAGAAGGGAACCTTGAGGCAACGGTAAAGTTATCTCCATTGACATATAGGTTGCAGGTTCGAGCCGTGGAAGCAGCCACTAATGCTGTATTACGTTAGGCTGCTTACATCACACCTCTTGGGTGCGGCCCTTCGCCGGATGCCTTATTCACCGAGCTACCCTTAGTTATGAATGCTAAATGATTAGTAACACCTATAGATGATTGATCTGTACTATATGAATTTAGCTACATATTGGGTCGAAATCTTTGCAACCCTAAATTTTAATGGATCATAAAAACAACCGAGGATAGGAGGGAGTTGGAATGTAATCTTGGTGAACATTTACCTTAATTGTCCACATGATAAACAAAATTGAACTTTCAACATCACCTTCATCACATCACACAATAGAGGCATAACAACAACGATCTAGTAAAATTCTACCGGTGGTCTGGGAAGCGTAGTATACGCAGACCTTATCCGTGCCCGAAGGTAAAGGCATAAATAACATAAATATGGAATGAGATGTAGTGGCTTGTTTATGAAGTTGTTCACTCATTTGAATAACCTCTTTACACCTTACTCTTCCAAATGATGAAGATAGTGTTTGATTCAATACCTACAAAAAACAAAAACAAAAATACTTTTTTTCATAAATCACACCATACAAATATAATAAAAAATGTAAAATAATTTAAAGGTGTTATAATTAATCCAGAAAAGTATCATGAGTGGAATTGAGATGTTCACCGAGTGCTCTATTCAATTGCCCTTTTACTGCTTTTCCCATTTTCATTATCAACCGCTGGATAGGACTTGTTGAATACAATAAATCACATTTGGAGAATGCGACTTATAAGTCGTATATGGCGAATACCATTTGCAATGGGATTTATAATTAGCGAATTACAGTTTTCCTCATTCTCAATTTCGGTTTGTATCCTTATTGTTATATATAAATTTTCTTGTTAAAATTGTTTCTCTTCGTTTATAATTCTCCGATAATAAAGAATAATTTTTATGAAATATTATAATCGGAAAAGATCTAAAAGTGCCACTCAACTTTCAGAAATGGTCTATCCATGTCATCCATTATAGAAAATATTTATTTCATGTCACTACCGTTACACATTTGGCTCATCCATGACATTATTGACGAACGACTCAACTTTTATTTGGCCCATCCATGCCACTGTCGTTAGTCAATAATGGCATGGATGGGCCAAATGTGTAACGGCAGTGGCATGAAATGAACATTTTTTTAACGGATGACATGGATAAACCATTTCTGAAAGTTGAGTGACATTTTTAGGATTTTTCCGTATTATAATTATATTAGTGGTTGTCTATAATCCTAAAGAAGTTACTCCCACTACTCTTCTCCATTATGTAGATAACTCCCACCACTTCTCACCATTATAATTGTAACTCTCACACCTCTATAACCTCTCAATGATCTTTCTCCATGATCTCAAATGTTTAATGTCATTTTATGGCATTTTTTTGTATGCTCTATGTAATCCTATAAATAGAGGGTTTTGGCACCATATTGTATACACTTGAATACATGAAAGAAATAAGAATCTCCTCTCTTGCTCCCTACATTCTTGTTTTATATTATTACTTTGAGCTAAGTTTCGTAACACGTTATCGGCACGAATTACTACTCTCATTTCCTCCCACACTTCCTAAAGAAACGAAAGTCCTCCGAATAAAACTTTGCATTACATCTCATTAAAGATATTATGGTGAGCACTAAGATGACACTATTATGTCATTAATTTAGTCTTATATGCATCAGGGCGAGAAAGGTAAATTTTTATACTGCAATAGCATAATTAACGTAATATTGCATCTCAAGTGAATCTGTTTAATAATCAGTTTTTCTTTTAGCAAAGTTTTAACGAGGTATGTACACCTAGCATATACACTAATTATATTTTAGCAACTAAATATTGGTTTATCTACCATTAACTATTCTATGCAATTATTCTTTACTTCTTTAGATTTCAGAGTCTTTGCAATTTGGAAACCTTTGTGATTGTTATAAGGTTTACAAAAATAAAAGTGCTAATATTTTAAAAGCTCGAGGATAAGTCCTAGCGCATTATAATAATAAGACGTTGGGTTTGAGTCTCTAATACATTATAGCCTGACACGCCTTTGTATGAATAAGACGTTGGGTTTGAGTCTCAATGCACCGTATTGATGATCTAATGATGATTAATTAAAATAATTTTTCATGGCTTTATGAATGTACGAGGGCAAGACAAATAACGAAATAATAATTGTAATCACTATGGTAACAATAAAAGGAGAACAATGAGGGTTCTCGAAGTAATCCTTCAAAAGGTGAAGTAAATATTTACCATCAAATTGGTATGGAAAATTTATAAAGCACGTCGCGATAATTATACTCCATTCTTTGAAGAGAATGTGACTTCTGATAAGCATTGAGAATGCTGATTCATTCGTGAAGGTGAATGTAACAATATGTGATAAAAGTAATGAATAAAGACGTGCAATGCATGATTGGATACACACAAAAACTCACCTCTAAGGGAGGTTTGAGAGAAAGAAAGATAATGAATATTACTATGTAGTTGCATGAATATGTTATTGGTCGCGTACATGTGGCACGCTAAAAATACTTTGACATGCCTTATAAAAGTTATTAAAGGCAAAAGTAAAGCAAGAACTGATTTTGTTTATGATGATTGACCATGACTATAATAATTTAATTTTTCTTTGTGAAGGAGATATTTACCAAATGGATGGTGAGAAAAAAAGTCTTGTAGTACAAAATCAATAAAGAGATCCGGAAAAGTCTTGAGTTTCAAATGTATTAGCCAAAATGGCTGGCATATTGAGATTATAAATGAAAGGAAGATTGAATATCTTCAATTACTATAATCATACCAGGTAAATATGAAAGGTTACTCTATTTGTATTACACATGTATAAGCATGATCATGGAATCGCATGCCACAAGTAAACTAGAGGTTTAGTAAAACAAAGATTAGTTGGCATGACCGGTTGGCCATCCGGTTCAATTATGATGCGATAATTACTTGCGAACTCACATTAGCATATATGGAAGAAATAGAGATTGTTCAAAAAATTCTCTTGTGTTGCTTATTCTCATGATATACCAGTTAAGGTTGAGATTGAATCCATTGATATCTAGAACAAATAAAAGGTGATATATATGTATTGGCCCAATCACATGCCATGTGGGCCGTTTACTATTACATAATTTTAATAGATGCATCTATTCTAGGGTCACATGTGCGTTTGTTATCAACTAGCAGTTTAGTTTTTGCAGGTTGCTTGCTCAAATTATTAGAGCACAGTTCCAGAATAAAAATTATGATAATTTATTATGATAATACTGGTTTAAATCCAAGTTGGTTTAGTAGAAACTGGATGCCTTAATTAAGCTAAATTATTGGTTATGAGAGTAAAACTCCCAAATCAAAATTTGGTATGAGGTATATATTTAATATACAATAGCACTTGTACACATCTAGCTAACAAATTATGATAAATTTTTCCTATCTTAATTGGTTCAGGATCAGGAACCAAATAATTTCCATATAGAAATATGGATGTGCTATATGATTTAATTATCCCACAATAATGTATAAAGATGGGTTCCCAAAGAAGGTCGGAAAATGTGTTGGTGATCCCAGCATTAGGGGAAGAACATGGGTAACTGAAAAAGTCAAACATGGAATGAATTATTATGAATGCACCTAGATCCTCGTATAAGAAAATGTGAACTTGAAGTTCAAGTGATAATTCATTTGCAAAATATTGCTAGACGCATTTGCTGACCCAAAGCTAAATGTTAATATGTTATATTTCAGATGCTAATGCTCAAAATAGAATAAAGTTCATGATGGACATAGTCTATGGAACACATGAAGCGTAATAGACTAATCGGTTCCAAAGATAAAACTCCTTGAAGAAGGATATGAGCAAATGATAAAGATGGTCATACAAAGAAGGCACGTGCTCTATAAGAGCACCATGACATAACACTTCATAAGATCTCATGGGAGAGGCTCAGGTACCAGAAACTATTGAGATCTCGATAAGTTATGTCTTTATTTGATTGGTGATGGAACCGATATAGAATGATCGTCGACGATATTGTTGATATAATGTAGCGTTCAATATTATTAATATTGACGAGGAACTTGAGCTCAAATTTGTCATGGAATTTGGACAAATAAATACTTGGCCAAATGAAAAGTACGCAATGAAATTGACTTTACATAAAAATGTAAAGTTTGACAGACAGTCCGAACACCCGAAGGTGAAATAAAAAATTAAGTCGATAGACATAAAGACGATTTGTACCACAAGATTTTTCGTAAATATATCTAGAAACCATGAGTATAACAATATGCTAGCGAGATATAGTTTATTCGTAAGTGGAGATATTAGAATACAATTAGTATTATATTTCAAAAGGAATATTTGATGTAGATTTGTTTATTATAACAAATATTGCCAAGATTTTGTTGCTTATACAAATGCAGACATTTTCCTGAAGTTCGTTATTCAAACAATCTATTTGCATGTGAGAGTATTGCCATATTATCATTTTACAAGGCAGTTAATTATTGGTACTTATTCAAGTCATGCCAAGATAATCGACTGATAAAGCAAGGGACTCAACACACAACAGACGTGTGACTTTTCTTTGAAGAGAAGATTCCAATAATACTGAAGATAATGTTGTTTGCTTATATCAATTGGAATAAGGATATATTGAAGGCAACAAAATAAAGCACATTTCACCAAAGTTCTTCTCAAATATGATCTTCGACAGATTGGTGATATAGACGTTCAACAAATTTATTTGATTGATAATATGGTGGATCTGTTCAATGAATCATTACCAACCCCTAGCATTTGAGAAGTTGGTATACGAGATTGGAATGAGTCATTTCCAAAAAGTAAAGTGATGATTTCATCAGGGGATTAAGATATGCGCTGCACTCTTTTTTCCTTAGCTGAGATTTTATCCCACTGGGTTTTCCTAGCAAGGTTTTTAACGAGGCAACAAACAATGCGTATTACAAGATATATGTACTCTTTTTCTTTCACTATGATTTTTTCCCATAGGATTTTTTCCTAGTAAGGTTTTAGTGAGGCACATTATCTATATACATCCAAGGGGGAGTGTTATGAAATATTATAATTATATTAGTGGATGTCTATAATTCTAAAGAAGTTACTCCCACTATTTTTCTCCATTATGTAGATAACTCCCACTACTTCTCACCATTATAGTTGTAACTCCCACACCTCCATAATCTCTCAATGATCTTCCTCCATGATCTCAAATATTTAATTTCATGTTTGTGACATTCTTTTGTATGCCTCTATGTAATTGTTACGACCCAATTCCCAAATCCGGTCGTGATGGCGCCTCTCGTGAAGACAAGGCCAGCCAACAGAACAACAATGCCTTATTTAACAATTAATAACTATAAATGAACAAATAATACGACTTATTAGCATTAATAACTGATATTTATCACTCAGCACAACCCGACCGGGGTGTCACAAGTCGCGAGCATCTGAGGAGTAGGAACACTACTATAGGGCCAATAATTTATATATACAAGATAAAAATCGGAATTCAAAGATGAAGTGCGGTGCTGCGAACGCTGGCGGTCACCTTGTTCAACTACCTTAGTAAGGCCTTCGGTCCGCTAATAACCCGTTACCGGCTGAACAATACCTGCAACTACACACGAGGTGCAGGGAGTAAAGTGAATGCTTCCAACTCAGTGGTAATAAGAGTAAATAATAACCGAGCGGTAGGAAATCACGTAAAAATACTCCATCACGCTGTATATTACAGTACAACCTTTTGAACAAAGTAGCAAAACCGTGTAAATCCTTTAGAAACATCTAGCTCAGTTTAAAAATCTCTTTTGAAAATATCTTTTTCCAACAGTTAAGCAAATGAATGCGAAAACACATAGTGCAAGTCAGCACAAAAGCCAGCCCCTCGGGCACAAACAAGTATGCAAAAATAAGCTTATAAAACTCGCCCCTCAGGCAATATTCTTGTTCCTGGTCAGCCATTGTTATCTGACCCGTTTACATCATACAGTGTCACTGTTACCACTGCCTAAGATTTATCCTTTTTAAGAGTGATCAGACAATATCAGAACAACAAATAAACATCTCAAGAAATAACACAAACAACGAATAGTAAACAAATGTATGAATGCAATGCAATGCATATGACGGTACACTCCGGTACCCACTGCGGCGTGCAGTCCGATCCATTTAACGTCGACGGCGCTCACTGGGGGTGTGTATAGACTCCGGAGGGGCTCCTACAGCCTAAGCGCTATAATCAAGCCATCTCGTGGCATCAACCAGGCCCTCGGCCTCAATATCAATATAGTATCGCTGCGGCGCACAACCCGATCCGGCACCCACTGGGGTGTGTACAGACTCCGGAGGGGCTCTTACAGCCCAAGCGCAATATCAGCCATGTCTTGGCTTCAAACAGGCTCTCGGCCTCAATATCAATATATCATTGCTGCGGCGTGCAACCCGAGCCATCCATATATTCAGAAATCCCTATAACACTGCTACGTGCGCACAGCCCGATTCATGCTCAGTCCAGAAATGCACATAAACCACTTGGGCAATATTAACATGATGGTCCTCAGCTCAAAACGTCAATAACATATTGTTTAAGTTTTCAAAACTTAGAAGTATGGATGAGTTTGCAAAATAGTATTAAAACCTTGGACCGAGATCAAATAATATGCAAGTAATGCAAAAATATTGATATCAATCCCCGAAGGGTTCACATAGTTGGCATGAAGCCCCAAACATGACAATCAGCCCAAATTATGATGATAACAAATAATTTCAGTCAAATACACAGTAAAAATCAACAACCGGAATGGACCAAGTCACAGTCCCCCAACGATGCTCTACCCCACGCACATATCTGGCGTGCAAGTCACCTCAATACAACACTATGATGTGCAAATTTGGGATTTCAAACCCTCAGGATATCATTTACAAGTATTACTCACCTCGAACCGGTAAAATCTCTAGCTCGCGACGCCTTTGCCTCTCAATTCAGCCTCCATGCGTGTCGAATCTAACCAAAATCAGAGCGAATGCATTACAATATGCTAATGGAACATAACCCAATTGAAAGAACTCGAAAAACACCCAAAAATATGAAGTTGGCAAAACTCGAGCCTCGGTCCCACTTCTCAAAAAATTACAAAATTCACATCACCGGAATCCTCGTCTCGCCACGAGTCCGTACATATAAAATACACAAGAATCCGAGTCCATTTGATCCCTCAAATCATCAATTCAAACCTTCTTAGGTTTCAAGCCCTAACCTCAATTTTTACCCTTTAATTCCTTGAAATTCCGTGATTAATTCATATTTTTACACCATAATAACATAATCCGAGTCCAAATATTCATACCTGATGAAATCCCTTCGAATCCTCTTCAAAATCGCTCAAAAACCCGCTTGTTCGAAGTCCAAAATATTTTTCTTCTTTTCCAAGTTCGTGAACACTGTTCACTATAATATAGGTCCGATTTCCGCTTCTGCGGTCCCCTGACCACACCTGCGGTCCCGTTTATGCGGCTAATTGACCGCTTATACGGTATGAATTAAAACCATCTGGACCGCTTCTGCGATTCCAAGCACCGGTTATGCAATTTGCCCTCGACCGTTTCTGCGGTCTAAATCCGCTTACGCGGCCCCGCTTACGCGCTCCACCTTCCGCTTATGCAGAAATTCCCTGGGCCACTCAAGATCTCTTCTGCGACTTTCCGCACCGCATCTGCGGAACCGCTTAAGCGGTTCCTTTTCCGCAGATGCGGAAATACCAGAAGGCTGAGACATCAGACCTGCAACAATGCCTAAAACCTCCGTTTAACCATCCGAAATCACCTCGAGGCCCCCGGGACCTCAACCAAAAATACCAACACATCCAACAACCTTCCTCAAAACACGTCAAACAACACTAAAACTATTAAACACATCGGATTCAAGCCTAGTTTTCATCAAAAACTTTCGAAATGCGCATTCAATCAAAAACCTGACCAAACGACGTCCGAATGACCTGAAAATTTGCAGACATATCCAAAATCACCTAACGAAGCTACTGCAACTCTCGGAATTCTATTCCGACCCTCGGATCAAAATCCCACCTATCAACCGGAATTCACCAAAATTCAAATTTCGCCAATTCAAGCCTAATTCTATACCGAGCCTCCAAAATCGATTCCGATTGCACTCCTACATCACAAATCACCTCCCGGAGCTAACCAAATCACCGAAATTCACATCCGAGCCTTCTAACTATATAGTCAACTTCCGGTTGATTTTTCCAAAATAAGCTTCCTTCAAAGAGACTATGTGCCTCATTTCCAACTAAAACTAATTCAATTCTATCCGATCAACTCAAATACTGATATTGAAACATAGAACAACATAATATGGGAAAAATGGGGCGGTAACTCACGTGACGACGGGCCGGGTCGCCACAGTAATCCTATAAATAGAAGGTTTTGGCACCATATTATATACACTTGAATACATGGAAGAAATAAGATTTTTTTCCCTCTTGCTCCCTACATTTATATTATTACTTTGAGCTAAATTTCGTAACAGTAATGAATTATTCTTAAGGTAGCATAGTCATATTTATTAAAGGCCTAAAAATTGATGTAAATTACTATTGAGTACATTATCAATGAATTTCTACCTTTATCAAAAAAATTGACAATCATTTATAATGTAAGGTGTAACCATCAACTGACAAAAAAATAATAATAAATCATTCGCTATAATTATAATTAAAATGTTATATTATTTTAAATAAATTTTTATATTAATTACTTCCTCTATTTCATTTTGTTTGCTATTATTTTCTTATTATATGTTTTAAAAAATATTTACACATTTCTATATTTCTTTAATTAGTCTTAGGATACGCATTTTATGCGTATATCCTATATCAATAAAATATACTATTTCAAAAAATTACCAAAAAATTAATAAACAATGTGTTCGACTTTTAAAATAAAATTATTATTTTGAAAATTGTATTCATGTCTTTTGTAAACTTATCTATATTATTAGAAAAGCACGAATACAATATCGGTTTACAAAAATAACCTTAAAAATAAATTTTATATTAGACAAAATAGTCATTTTACTATTCTCCTAATATTTAAGATTTTGAAATCAATTAAACTTATGTTTATAAGTCTTTCCTTATTTGATTAATATTCCTTTTGGTTTTGGTCAGTTACATTCTAAGTTGAACAAAACTATACTATAAACTTAATGTCATAAACTTTTGCTTTTTCCCGAATCTATATAGAGACAACAAATATTTATTGTCTAAAGTCCTCCCATCCGATGAAACTACACTAAAACTACCCTAATTACAGTTAACAAATTCGTGAGTCAACAAATGATAAAATACCATTCAATAGCTGTATTTTCTTCAAAGATATTTCCGTATTGGAAAAATTAATTATATTTTGCTACAATATATGCTAGATAAAATTATAATCACCATTAATAATTTAAAATTTAGATGAATCGATAGTTATTCTAACATCTATTATAAATTAAATAAAAAATAAGATCTATTTCCTTCTAGTAGGAAGTTTCTTTTGAAGTTAAAGACTGCCCAATAAATCGACTTCTTCGGAAAGGAAAATCCTTAATCTTAATTTGAAATGATTTTTTTTATTGTTAACAATCAAAAAGATTAATAAAGTATTTTTAATACAATAACAGTAATAACTATGCTTTTGTCCAAAATAAAAATGAAATAAACAACTTTAAATTATATATTAGTTATATACAACCAAACAACTTTAAGTTATATATCGATTTATACAATCAGCTAAATAAATATTTTCAACGAAAGAAGTAATAGTTTTCATAATATATTTGCAAGTTATACCAAGTTAAATTATTCCTTTAATCTTGGTAATAGTACTTGGAAACTGACCGAATAATAGAGGAAAATGAGAACATGTGTCAAAATTTGTTGCACTAATAAGAGGTGAAAGAGAACAAATTAATAATATTAACAAGTAATAACTGATATCCAAAAAGAAATTTATGGCTTTGGGATTTCTCGGAAACTTAGGCATCACAACTACTTCCAAGCTAAGGGCTATTGTTTTAAAACTACTATTCGCATTGAATAAAAATGTATTACTCCCTTCGTCTCATATTATGTATCATGTTTTACTTTTACACAGCTCTTAAGAAATAGTATTAATTAGAAAAGGGATTGAACTATTTCACCCTTATTTATGTCATAATATTAGTCTCTTTTCATTGAATATTTATTCTATTAATGTGTTATCCCAATCTTCAAAAATAATTATTAATAATGATGAAAAAGAAAAAAAATAATGTTTAGTCTTGAACTTCTAAAATAAAAAATAATTTGAAATAACTATTTTTAGTAACCATGACTATTAATATGAGACGGAGTGAGTAATATTTAAGATTTTGCTTAATTTTTAGAACTTTAAATCCAACCAAAATTGTTATTTGACTATAGTAGTAATATTACAGTCCTAAAACTAAAAATATCGAACTTCCCCCTAAGCCACGTGGCAATTCCACAACATGGCATTATTGTGTTAGAATTGGGAAAAAATTAGAGCTAAACCTCAATCGTCTTAGACTAATTCTTTTTACTTTTTCTCTTTCAATATTACAAAAAACCAACTATAATATTACTGGATTATTCTTTGTAGATAGATAGGATGAATCGAAAGAATATTCTTATATTGTACATAACTTGAAACACCAAGAGACATGATAATGCTACCTATAATAACAAGTGGTATATAAAGCAATAAAGAATTTATCAAGAGGCCATATGGTTCACTCAAATTTAACATACCTCTTTAAATAATCAACACAACCATCATAAAAATATCAAACTATAGTGAAGATATGTTATATCGATAGAAAAGAAAAATTAATCTGGGATAAACCACTTATATGGAAAAGCATCATACCATCGACACCGGCTGCATGAGCTTTAATATATGATGGACGACGAGGAATTATTGGGCAAAAAGATAATTTTTGAAGGTAATTTATGTCAAATATTATCAGTAGTTCCAAATTAATAAATACATAAATTGTAAATGCAATATGATAACTTCATGTTTACGACATCAAATTGACAAGATTAGGCTAACAAAAAATATAAGAGCGAATGAATCTGATATCCAGTAATATTTTGTTTCTTGTCAAAACAAAGAAGAGCATACAATTAAAGATAATTGATCTTTCTCCCAAACCAATTGAATGTCAAGCCAATATGAAAAATATTTTCACCATTAAATAAAAATATAAATTATGAAAAATACATAAAAAATTATTATCTTAGCTTAGAAGAAATAAACATACCTTGACTAGATGTTGATGGCCAAGTTTTCTGGTGAGAGCAGAGCATTTATTTATTTTAATTCACACAAGATGATACCAGTAACTATTACCAAGAAAAATATTTAAAATACTTACCAAATGATTTTTACCATACAGGTTCATTACTAATTTAATAATTATCTATCTATCTTTCTCAAATTATATCTCTCTCTCTTTCACTTGGTAACTATCTCTCAAGTTCTATAGTTTTGAATTCAAGTTTTATGTTAATATTGTGACGACCTGACCCGTCGTCACATGATTTACCGCCCTGTTTTCCCCCATATTATGTTGCTCTATGTTTCAATATCAGTATTTGAGTTGATCGGATAGAATTGAATTGATTTTAGTTGGAAATGAGGCACTTAGCCTCTTAGAAGGAAGCTTGTTTTGAAAAAGTCAACTGGAAGTTTACTATATAGTTAAAAAGCTCGGATGTGAATTTCGGTGATTTGGTTAGCTTTGGAAGATGATTTTTGACTTAGGAGTGCGATTGAAATTGAGTTTGGAGGCTCGGTGTAGAATTAGGCTTGAATTGGCGAAGTTAACATTTTTGGCGATATCCGGTTGATAGTGAGATTTTGATCCGAGGGTCGGAATGGAATTTCGAGAGTTGCAGTAGCTCCGTTAGGTAATTTTGGATATGTGTGCAAAGTTTCAGGCTATTCGGAGGTGGTTAGGTCAGGTTTTTGATCGAATGTGCAATTCAGAAGTTTTTAAGAAACTTAGGCTTTGATTTGAGGATAATTGAGGATTTTGATGCTAACGATAGTGTTTTGATGATTCGAGCAAGTTTGGATAGGGTATTAGATCATGTATGTGCTTTTGGTTGAGGTCTCGGGGGCCTCGGAGTGAGATCGGGTGTTAAAAATGAGAAGTTTTGAGTTTGGCTTCATGTTTGTATTGCTGGTTCTGTTGTATCCGCATCTGCGGAAAAGAGACCGCATAAGAGTCTCCGTAGATGCGACGTATTGGTTGCAAAAGCGGTCCTTGAGGGACCAGAGTTTTCCGCAAAAGCGGAAGTGGACCCGCAAATGCGGCGATCGCAGAAGCGGTTCTTGACCGCAAAAGCGGTCCGGTAGATTTTTAAGTCAGACCGCATAAGCGGTCAGTTGGTCGCATGTGCGGTAACCGCAGGTGCGGTTATTTGACCGCAAAAGCAGAAATCGACCTGGATTAAGTGAACAGTGGTTCACGAATTTGAAAGAGAAGGAAAAATATTTTGGACTTCGACTTAGGCGGTTTCTTGGGCGATTTTGAAGAGAATTCGAAGGGGTTTCATCAGGTATGAATTATTAGACTCGGAATATGTTATTATGGCGTAAAAACATGAATTAATCACTGAAATTTGAGGAATTAGAGGGTAAAAAATAGAGGTTAGGGCTTGAAACTTAAGAGAGTTTAAATTTGGGTTTTGAAAGGGCAATTGAACCCCGATTTTGGTAAATTTGATATGTATAGACTTATGGCAAGACGAGGAATCTGTTGATGTAAATTTTATAATTTTTCGAGGAGTGGGCCCAGGGCTCGGGTTTTGCCAACTTCGAGATTTTTGGTACTTTTTTCTTTTGATTTGGTTATATTTCTTTAGCCTATTGTAATGTATTCGTTGTGGTTTTGATCAGATTCGACGCGCGAGGAGGTGGATTCGAGAGGAAAAGGCATAGTGGACTAGTCTTGTGGCCGGTTTGAGGTGAGTAATAGATGTAGATGATGACCTAAGGGTTTGAAACCCCGGTTTATCACACTGTGATGCTATATTGAGGCGAGACACGCACTCCATGACGAGTGCAGGGTCGTTTGTGATTGGGGGTTGTGGCTTAGTCCGCCCCGAGTGGTGTCCAAGCTGTTCGTTGGACTATAGACTGATTGGTAAACATCCTACTTGGATTGTTATGAGTATATTTGGGCTGCGTGCCGATTATTTGGATCCCTTAAGGATTATTATCACTGTTTCCATGATGCTTAGCATGTTTTCATGATATCAGTCCCGAGTTAAATATTGTCTCAAAATGATTAGTAAATTTCTAAAGTTTTAAACACTTAAGCTATAATTCCTGATAATTGGAACTGAAAATGATAAATTTGACCGTGCCCGTGTGGCTTGCATGCATATAACTAGACTAATTGTGGATTGGGATGCACACCACAACGAATGCTACAATGATATTGCGCTTGGGCTGTAGAAGCCCCTCCGGAGTCTGAACCCCCATAGTGAGTGCGAGTAACCAAATGGATCGGGTTGTATGTTGCAGCGGTCATGTGCATTGCATTGCATTCATGCATCGATGTCTATCTGTTTTACCTGTCATTACCTGATGTTGTTCCACTGTTAAATGTGTAGAATTATTGGTTATAGCTTTGCATTGTTATATTTCAGTATTTCTTATTGTTAGCCATTATATATGTCTATTACCACTGAGTTGGAAGTACTCACTTTACTCCCTGCACCATGTGTGCAGATTTAGGTATCTCGGGAGCATAGTTGAGCTATTTGCTATTTTCAGAGCTTCTCAGGAGTTGTCGAGGTAGTTGTATGACGTTCGCAGGACCTGACTCCTCCCTTATTCCTTTATTATTTCTGCATTTTAGAACATAAGCATTACCGAGGATTTATTTATTTATTTTTAATCTTAGAGGCTCTAGACTCATGACCCCAGATCTTTGGAAGATGTTGGTTATGTTAGAGTTCCATGCTGCTTCTATCTAAACTATTGATTAATAGTCTTGTTAAATGGTTAATTTAATGCTGTAAATTGGAAATGGGTGTTGTGATTGAGTTGTGAGTGTTATATGGTCGGGCTTGCCTAGCAATTGTGTTGGGCGCCATCACGACCGGGATTGGGGTCATGACAAGTTGGTATCAGAGCCTAGGTTACTAGGCCTCATGAGTCATGAGCCGGTTAGTAAAGTCTCGCGGATCGGTACGGAGACGTCTGTATCTATCCT
This sequence comes from Nicotiana glauca, assembly GCA_026770625.1. NCBI lineage: Eukaryota > Viridiplantae > Streptophyta > Magnoliopsida > Solanales > Solanaceae > Nicotiana > Nicotiana glauca. Next base: position 88,708 of record MU733823.1, on the reverse strand, counting down.
CGAAAGACTGCAAAACCTTTAGGAAACACTTCATATTCTTGAACTCTTGTCGTGCGGCTTTGTTGTTCTAAGACCTAAATTTCTGTATTCTATTCTCTAGCAAATGGGGAGAACCCGTGCTAACGGACGTGACGGACGACCACCATTGCCACCCGTTAGAGGCCGTGGTCGTGGTCGAGGCTGGACAGTGAGAGCAGCATCTGTAGATCCACTAGCTGCCCAGGTTCCGGACCAGCTTCCAGCTGTAGATGCTCCAGCAGCACCTGTTCAGGCACCGACAGTGCCCATTGTGATTCCTGGTCTTCGGGAGGCTTTAGCTTAGATCTTATCCGTCTGCACTGGCCTGGCTCAGCCATTACTGCAGCAACTACTTCTCAGGGCGAGGGTGGTCAGCAGACCCCCGCTGCTCGCACATCCGATGTCATGACCCAAACCCGGTCGTGATGGCGCCCAACCCTAAAGATAGGCAAGCCTGACCACAGTCGTTCCCAAATCAACCGTAAATCTCAAAACCGACAATTTAAAGAGAATATAATAGTTTTAGAATAATAATCCAATATTTATCGAAGAATAATACTGAGAAATGCGAAGTCTGATAAAACACTCCCAAAAGATCTGGGGTCACGAGTCTAGAGCCTCTAAAACAATCCGAATAACAATATCTGAACGAAAATACTCAAGTCTAGAAATGTATATATATAAATAAAACTGAAATAGGAAGAGTAGTCAGGTCCTGCGAACGTCAAACAGCTACCTCAACAACTCTGATGAGCTCTGGAGACAACGACTGCTCAGCTAAGCCTCCGGTGCACCTGAATCTGCACACAAGGTGCAGGGAGTAGGGGTGAGTACTACCAACTCAGTGAGTAATAAGCATATAAAATGTCTGAAGATAAGAAATCCACGAAATGCCACAAAATAAAGCTAAAACTAACAGTCCGACACCTTAACTACGAACCAACAGCAAAGCAACATCAAGTATATCAGTCAAGTATAATGCAAGGATGCAATGCAATGCACATGAACACGCTGTGGCGTACAGCCCGATCCATTTAACGTCGACGGCGCTCACTGGGGGTGTGTACAGACTCCGGAGGGGCTCCTTCAGTCCAATCGCAATATAATCATAACATTCGCTGCGGCGTGCAGCCCGATCCATACTCAGTCCACAATATGCATATGAGTCACGTAACAGATTCAATTAATTTCCCAATTTCCAATTTATTAAGAAGAATATACTTTAGATATTTAACTTCAGGAAAAGTGACTTAGCATTTCATAACAGTGATTAAACACAGGACTGAGATAAATGATTATACAAAGCATGCTATCACAATGTTATTCATCCTCTAAGGATGCTACAGATCGGCACAAGGCCCCAAACACGGCAATAAGCCAGAAATATTCAATACAGGGTGCGTATCAGTCGCCAATATAGAAACATTCTTGTTCGGGATGGACCAAGTCATAATCCCCTGTCATAACCAGTCCCGCACCTGCCATAGGGTGCGATTCACACCCTACAATAGCGTCACAATGTGATAAGCCCGGGTTTCAAACCCTCAGGCCATCATATACACCAACTACTCACCTCTAACCGGCCGTAGAATGGTTCGCAATGCCTTTTCCTTTCGTATAGACCTCCTCGCATGTCAAATCTAGTCAAAATCACAACGAATACATAAATATGGGTTAAAGAAATATAACCAAATAAAAAATACTCGAAAAGTACTAAAATTCACGAAATTGGCAAAATCCGAGCCGCGGGCCCACTTCTCGAAAAATTCCAAAAATCATACCAACAGATTCCTTGTCTCTCCACGAGTCCGTACATATAAAGTTTATCGAAAACAGAGCTCAAATGGCCTTTCAAATCCTAAAAATTCGTTTTCAAAAACAAAGCCCTAGTTCTTCACAATTTCTACCCAATTTCATGAATTTGAGTTTTCATTCTTCCATAAAATGGTGTTCTCTAGTCAAGAGACTTACCTCCAATCAATACCCGTTGAAAACCCTCTTCAAATCGCTCAAAAAGCTCTCTTGGCGGAGTAAAAATGGTGGAAACATAATGTGGGTCGCGGACCAAAGGGTTTTAAAACATTCTGTCCGACTACTGTAGCGACCTCTATGCAATCGCATCACTACACCTGCGATCGCATAGGCCAAAAATCCAGGCCCTCAAATTCCTCTTACGGGATCGCAGAAGACTCCCTGCAATCGCAGAGCACAGCGTCCTCCTACTACGCGATCGCATACACATCCTTGCGACCACACAGAACCATCCCCCATACCTATGCGATCGCATACCACCTCATGCGATCGCATAGAGCAAGGCTGAGCACCCCCTTCTAGGCCTTCTACGCGATCGCAGCCAGACCTACGCGATTGCATAGAGTAAAATTCCTCTGCAATTTTCTGCTGCACTTTTCATGTTCCAAATTCCCCGTTAGCCATCTGAAATCACCCCGACGCCCTCTGGACCTCAACCAAATGTACAGTTATGTTCTATTACTTCATTCAAACTTGCTCGTAACATCAAAACACTATCATAAGCACCAAAATCATCAAATTACCACGGATTCAAGCCTAAGTTTAACTAAAACTTCTGAAACTTGCATTTGATAAAAAACCCGACCTAAACACCTCCGAATGTCCTGAAACTTTGCACGCATATCCAATATCACCTAATGGAGCTACTGCAACTCTAGGAATTCCATTCCAACCCTCGGATCAACATCTCACCTCCCATCCGGAATTCGCCAAAATCCAACCTTATCCAATTCAAGCCTAATTCTACACCGGACCTCCAAATTCAATTCCGATTGCGCTCCTATGTCACAAATCATCCCCCCAAACTAGTCGAATCATCGAAAATCCATTCCGAGCCTTCTAACTCATAAGTCAACATTCGGTTGACTTTTCCAAACTAACCTTCTCATAAAGAGACTTATTGTTTCATTTCAAACTGAACTCTATTCGAATTACTTCAAATTCTCCAAACATATATAATGAAACATATAGAAGCATAAAACGGGAAATACTATGCTGTAACACCCATTACGACGGATCGGGTCGTTACATCCTCCCCAACTTAAACAAACGCTCGTCCTCGAGCGGGTCAAAAAACATACCTAGAGTCTCAAACAAGTGAGGATATCTGCTCCGCATCTCCTGCTCGGTCTCCCAAGTGGCTTCCTCCACGGGCCGACCTCTCCACTGTACCTTCGCCGAAGCTATGTCCTTAGATCTCAACTTTTGAACCTGACGACCTAAAATAGCCACCGGCTCCACATCGTAGGTCAAGTCCTCATCCAACTGGATCGTGCTGAAGTCTAGTACATGAGACGGGTCCCCAACATACTTCCGGAGCATAGAAACATGGAACACCGGATGGATTCCCGACAAGCTAGGTGGCAAAGCAAGCATATAGGCCACCTCCCTAATCTTCCTAAGTATCTCAAAATGTCCAATGAACCGTGGACTCAGCTTCCCTTTCTTTCCAAACCTCATAACGCCTTTCATAGGCGAAACCTTCAACAAGACCTTCTCTCCCACTGTATAAGATACATCTCGAACCTTCCGGTCCGCATAGCTCATCTGACGCGACTGAGCTGTACGAAGTCTCTCCTGGATCACTTTCACCTTCTCTAAGGCGTCGTGAACTAACTCTGTCCCCAATAATCTAGCCTCGCTGGGCTCAAACCAACCAACTGGAGATCTACTCTGTCTCCCATATAAGGCTTCATACGGCGCCATCTGAATGCTGGATTGATAGATGTTGTTGTAAGCCAACTCTGCCAGAGGCAAGTAATCAGCTCAAGAACCTCCAAAATCAATAACAAAGGCACGCAACATGTCCTCCAATATCTAAATGGTACGCTCGGACTGCCCGCCCGTCTGAGGATGAAACGTTGTGCTCAACTCTACCTGTGAACCCAACTATCGCTGAAAAGTCCTCCAGAACTGAGAGGTAAACTGAGTACCCCTATCTGACATAATAAAAACTGGGACCCCATGCAATCGTACAATCTCCCAAATAAAAATCTCCGCTAACCGCTCCGAAGAATAGGTGGTACACACCCGAATGAAGTGTGCAAACTTGGTCAGCCTATCCACAATCACCCAAACTGAATCAAACTTCCTCGCTGTCCGAGGGAGACCACTCACAAAGTCCATAGTAATCCGCTCCCATTTCCACTCGGGAATATCTATACGCTGAAGCACACCACCGGGACTCTGATGCTCATACTTGACCTGCTGAAAGTTGAGGCACCGAGCTACATAACTCACAATATCCTTCTTCATCCTTCTCCACCAGTAATGCTGTCTCAAATCCTAGTACATCTTCGCAGCACCTGGATAGATAGAATACCCGCGAGCTATGGGCCTCCTCTAATATCAAATCTCGAGCCCATCCACATTGGGCATGCAAATCCGGCCCTGCATCCTCAACACACCATCATTATTAATAGTAACATCCCTGGCATCATCATGCTTCACTCTGTCCTTAAGGACAAGCAAATGTGGATCATCATACTGGCGCTCACAAATGTGATCATATAAGGAAGACCGAGAAACAACACAAGCCAACACCCGGCTAGGCTCTGAAATATCTAACCTCACTAACCGATTGGGCAAAGCCTAAACATCAACTGCAAAGGGTCTCTCCCCAATTGGAATATACGCCGGGCTGCCCATACTAATCGCCTTTCGGCTCAAAGCATCGGCCATTACATTGGCCTTCCCCGGATGATATAAAATGGTAATGTCATAATCCTTGATTAACTCAAGCCACCTCCGCTGCCTCAAATTTAGATCCTTCTATCTAAACAAGTGCTGGAGACTGCGATGATCAGCATACACCTCGCAGGACACGCCATACAAATAGTGCCTCCAAATCTTCAAGGCATGAACTATGGTAGCCAACTCTAAATCATGAACAGGGTAGTTCTTCTCATGAGGCTTCAACTATAGAGAAGCATGCGCAATGACTCTACCCTCCTGCATCAACACACAACCTATCCCAACTCTCGATGCATCACAATACACGGTATAAAAACCTGAAGCTGATGGCAAGACTAACACTGGAGCGGTGGTCAAAGCTGTCTTGAGCTTCTGAAATCTCTCCTCGCACTCATCCGACCATACGAACGGTGTACCCTTTTGCGTCAACCTGGTCAAGGACGAAGCAATAGATGAAAATCCCTGGACAAACCGGCGATAATACCCCGCCAAACCAAGAAAACTCCGGATCTCCGTAGCTGAAGACGGTCTAGGCCAACTCTGCACCGCCTCTATCTTCTTTGGGTCAACCTGAATACCATCACTAGACACCACGTGTCCCAGAAAAGTCACAGTACTAAGCCAGAACTCACACTTAGAGAACTTCGCATAAAGCTTCTCCTCTCTCAATCTCTGCAATACCACCCTCATGTGCTGCGCGTGCTCCTCCTGGCTACGCGAGTACACCAGGATGTCATCAATAAACACAATCATAAAGGAATCCAAATACGGATGGAACACTCTGTTAATCAAGTGCATGAACGTGGCTAGAGCATTAGTCAGCCCAAATGACATAACCAAAAACTCATAGTGTCCATATCTCATCCTGAAAGCTGTCTTCATAATATCAGAAACTCTAATCTTCTGCTGGTGATAGCCTGAACGAAGATCAATCTTCGAGAACACCCTCGCTCCTGGGAGCTGATCAAACAAATCATCAATGCGCGGTAGAGGATATTTGTTCTTCACTATCACCTTGTTCAGCTGTCTGTAATCAATGCACATTCTCATTGTGCCATCCTTCTTCTTTACAAATAAGACCGGTGCACCCCAAGGTGACACACTCGGGCGAATGAACCCCTTATCTAGGAGTTCCTAAAGATGTTCCTTCAACTCTTTTAACTCTGCTGGTGCCATACGATAGGGAGGGATAGAGATGGGCTGAGTGCCCGGCACCAGATCAATACCAAAATCAATGTCCCTATCCGACAGCATGCCCAACAGGTCTACTGGAAACACATCAGGGAAATCCCTCACAATGGGAACCGAATAAAGACTAGGAGTCTTAGCTCCAACATCTCTAACGAAAGCCAAGTAAGACAAACAATCCTTTCCAATCATCCGTTGGGCTTTTAGGAAGGAAATCACCCTGCCGGGTACATAGTCAGTCATGCCTCGCCACTCGATCCTCGAAATTCTTGGAATAGCCAACGTAACTATCTTGGCATGACAGTCCAGAATAGCATGGTACGAAGATAACCAATCCATACCCAAAATCACGTCGAAATCCACCATGCCCAATAATAACAAGTCAACTCGGGTCTCCAGACCCCCAATAGTAAAACAACAGGATCGATATACGTGATCCACAATAACAGTATCACCCACCGGGGTAGATACATGCACAGGCAAGGTAGATCCGGGATCAAATAAGACAGAGGCATCCCTGTGGCAGACTGAGATAATACCTATGATGACTGCATCTGATGTACTGGCGTCTCTACTATCTGGAAGAGCATAGAATCGAGCCTGACCACCGCCAGTCCGGTCTTCACCCCTGGCTACCTGGCCTCCACTCCTAGCTGACTGAGTGGGTGTTGAAGAAACAAGAGTAGAAGATGAGGGCTGATCCTTCTGCTGAGACTGTCTACTATGGAACCGGGGACACTGTCTCCTCATATGACCCAACTCACCGCACTTGTAGCAACGACCTAGAGCTGGAGAAGGGGACTGATGGGAACCCCTCGCTACAGATGAACCTTAGGCTGAACAAGCAGGAGCAGAGCTCTGAGCTAGAAGGGCACTCAGTGCAGGATGGCTCTGTTGATGACCCTAATGACCACGGCCTGACGAAGCCCTACTGGACTCTGAACGACCTGACTGAGGATGTCTGAAGGAACGACCTCTGCTGTGCTGAAACTGGCCCCTAGACGGAGCACCACTGAAACTACATGAACCTCGAGGCCTTTTAGACTCTCTCTCCTCATGCTCCCGACGACGATCCGTCTCAATCTGACGAGCCGCATTAACTACCTCCTCAAATGTAACTACTATAGCCCTCTCTCTAGTCATCAATATGTGGATCAGATAGTTGAGACCATCCACAAACCTCCTGATCCTCTCGCGATCTGTCGGGATCATCTAAATAGCATGCCGAGCTAACTGTGTAAACCTCAACTCATACCGAGTCACTGTCATATCTCCCTGAGTCAACCACTCGAACTGACGACACAACTTTTCCCTGTGAGACTGGGGTACATACTTCTCCAAGAATATTGTGGAGAACTGCTGCGATGTAGGGGGTGTTGCTCCAATAGGCCTACGCCTCTCGAACGCCTCCCACCAAGTAAATACAGGCCCTGTGAATTGGAAGGTAGTAAAAGCCACTCCACTAGACTCCAGAATACCCGCAGTACGAAGCATATGCTGGCACTTATCTAGAAAACCTTGGGCATCCTCGACCTCAACACCACTGAATGTCGGAGGCCAAAGCCTACCGAACCTCTCCAATCGATGCTGCTCGTCATCCGACATAGCTGGAACCACATGAGCTGGAGCTGGTGTGACTGGTGCAACTGGAACAACTACTGCAACTGGTGCAGCTGGCTGAACTGGTTGAGCTGGAGCTACCCCAGGTGTCTGTAAGCCTTGAACAACCAGCTCGGGTGTGCGAGAATCGGGAGTCTGATGACCACCACTGGTTAAAGAAGTAGCCGCCGCTGTAGTGGCTAAAACCGCTTGAGCCAGGCCAGTGCAGACGGACAAGATCTGAGCCAAAGCCTCCTGGTGACCAGGAATCACGATGGGCACTGCCGGTGCCTGAACAGGTGCTGCTTGAGCATCTACAGCTGGAATTTGACCCTGAGCCTGGTCAACTGGTGCTGGAATCTGACCCTGAGCCTGGTCAACTAGTGGGTCAGCAGGTGCTATCCTTGCTGCCCAGCCTCTACCGCGACTACGGCATCTAGGTGACACTGGTGGTCATCCGCCACGTCCGTTAGCACGACTTCTCGCCATCTGCGAGAGAATAGAATACAAAAATTCAGTTTTCATAATAACAAGCCGCACGATATCAATTTCAAGAAAGTGAATTGTTTTCTAAAGGTTCTGTAGCCTCCCGAGGATAGATACGGACGTCTACGTATCGATCCGCGAGAACCTACTAAACCGGCTCATGACTCACGTGGCTAGAAACCTAGGCTCTAATACCAACTTGTCACGACCCAAACCCGATCGTGATGATGCCCAACCCTAAAGCTAGGCAAGCCAGATCACAATCATTCCCAAATCAACCGTAAACCTCAAAACCGACAATTTAAAGAGAATATAATAGTTTTAGAATAATAATCCAATATTTATCGAACAATAATACTGAGAAATACGAAGTCTGATAAAACACTCCCAAAAGATCTGGGGTCACGAGTCTAGAGCCTCTAAAACAATCTGAATAACAATATCTGAACGAAAATACTCAAGTCTGGAAATGTATATATATAAATAAAACTGAAATAGGAAGAGTAGTCAGGTCCTGCGAACGTCAAGCAGCTACCTCAACAACTCTGATGAGCTATGGAAAATAANCAAAGCTAAAACTAATAGTCTGACACCTTACTACGAACCAACAGCAAAACAACTTCAAATATAACAGTCAAGTAAAATGTAAGGATGCAATGCAATGCACATGAACACGTTGTGGCATACAACCGATCCATTTAATGTAGATGGCGCTCACTAGGGGTGTGTACAGACTCCGGAGGGGCTCCTTCGGCCCAAGCGCAATATAATCATAACATTCGCTGCGGTGTGCAGCCCGATCAATACTCAGTCCACAATATGCATATGAGTCACGTAACAGATTCAATTAATTTCCCAATTTCCAATTTATCAAGAAGAATATACTTTAGATATTTAACTTCAGGAAAAGTGACTTAGCATTTCATAACAGTGATTAAACACAGGACTGAGGTAAATGATTATACAAAGCATGCTATCACAATGTTATTCATCCTCTAAGGATGCTACAGATCGGCACAAGGCCCCAAACACGACAATAAGCCAGATATATTCAATACAGGGTGTGTATCCGTCGCCAATATAGAAACATTCTTGTTCGGGATGGACCAAGTCATAATCCCCTATCATAACCAATCCCGCACCTGCCATGGGGTGCGATTCACGCCCTACAATAGCGTCACAGTGTGATAACCCGGGGTTTCAAACCCTCAGGCCATCATATACACCAACTACTCACCTCTAACCGGCCGTAGAATAGTTCGCAATGCCTTTTCCTTTCGTATAGACCTCCTCGCGTATCAAATCTAGTCAAAATCACAACGAATACATAAATATGGGTTAAAGAAATATAACCCAATCAAAA
>MU733823.1:37358-76188 GCA_026770625.1 Nicotiana glauca | reverse complement strand
GTTTATCGAAAACGGAGCTCAAATGGCCTTTCAAATCCTAAATATTCGTTTTAAAAAACAAAGCCCTAGTTCTTCACAATTTCTACCCAATTTCATGAATTTGAGTGTTGATTCTTCCATAAAATGGTATTTGCTAGTCAAGAGACTTACCTCCAATCAATACCCGTTGAAAACCCTCTTCAAATCGCTCAAAAAGCTCTCTTGGCGGAGTAAAAATGGTGAAAAAATAATGTGGCTCGCGGACCAAAGGGTTTTAAAACATTCGGTCCGACTACTGTAGCGACCCCTATGCAATCGCATCACTACCCTTGCGATCGCATAGGCCAAAAATCCAGGCCCTCAAATTCCTCTTACGCGATCGCAGAACACCGCGTCCTCCTACTACGCGATCGCATACACACCCTCGCGACCGCACAGGACCATACCCCATACCTATGCGATCGCATACCACCTCATGCGATCGCATAGAGCAAGTCTGAGCACCCCCTTCCAGGCCTTCTATGCGATCGCAGCCAGACCTACGCGATTGCATAGAGTAAAATTCCTCTGCAATTTTCTGCTGCACTTTTCATGTTCAAAATTCCCTGTTAGCCATCCGAAATCACCCCGAGGCCCTCGGGACCTCAACCAAATGCACAGATATGTTCTATTACTTCATTAAAACTTGATCGTAACATCCAAACACTATCATAAGCACCAAAATCATCGAATTACCATGGATTCAAGCCTAAGTTTAACTAAAACTTCCGAAACTTGCATTTGATAAAAAAAACCCAACCTAAACACCTCCGATTGACCTGAAATGTTGCACGCATATCCAAAATACCTAACAGAGCTGCTGCAACTCTCGGAATTCCATTCCGACCCTCGGATCAACATCTCACCTACCATCCGAAATTCGCCAAAATCTAACCTTAGCCAATTCAAGCCTAATTCTACACCGGACCTCCAAATTCAATTCCGATTGCGCTCCTATGTCACAAATCATCCCCACAAACTAGTCGAATCATCGGAAATCCATTCCGAGCCTTCTAACTCATAAGTCAACATTCGGTTGACTTTTCCAAACTAACCTTCTCATAAAGAGACTTATTGTTTCATTTCTAACTGAACTCTATCCGAATTACTTCAAATTATCCAAAGACATATAATGAAACATATAGAAGCATAAAACAGGAAAAACTGGACTGTAACTCCCGTAACGACGGGTCGGGTCGTTACATCCTCCCCAACTTTAACAAACGCTCGTCCTCGAGCGGTCAAGAAACATACCTGGAGTCTCAAACAAGTGAGGATATCTGCTCCGCATCTCCTGCTCAGTCTCCCATGTGGCTTCCTCCACGGGCCGACCTCTCCACTGTACCTTCACCGAAGCTATGTCCTTAGATCTCAACTTTCGAACCTGACGACATAAAATAGCCACCGGCTCCACATCGTAGGTCAAGTCCTCATCCAACTAGATTGTGCTGAAGTCTAGTACATGAGACGGGTCCCCAACATACTTCCGGAGCATAAAAACATGGAACACTGGATGGATTCCCGACAAGCTAGGTGGCAAAGCAAGCATATAGGCCACATCCACAATCTTCCTAAGTATCTCAAAATGTCCAATGAACCTTGGACTCAGCTTCCCTTTCTTTCCAAACCTCATAACGCCTTTCATAGGCAAAACCTTCAACAAGACCTTCTCGCCCACTACATAAGATACATCTCGAACCTTCCGGTCCGCATAGCTCTTCTGACGCGACTGAGCTGTACGAAGTCTCTCCTGGATCACTTTCACCTTCTCTAAGGCATCATGAACTAACTCCGTCTCCCATATAAAGCTTCATACGGCGCCATCTGAATGCTGGATTGATAGATGTTGTTGTAAGCAAACTCTGCTAGAGGCAAGTAATCAGCTCAAGAACCTCTAAAATCAATAACACAGGCACGCAACATGTCCTCCAATATCTGAATGGTAAGCTCGGACTGCCCGTCCGTCTGAGGATGAAACACTGTGCTCAACTCTACCTGTGAACCCAACTATCGCTGAAAAGTCCTCCAGAACTGAGAGGTAAACTGAGTACCCCTATCTGACATAGTAGAAATTGGGACCTCATGCAATCGTACAATCTCCCGGATAAAAATCTCCGCTAACCGCTTTGATGAATAGGTGGTACACACCCGAATGAAGTGTACGGACTTGGTCAGCCTATCCACAATCACCCAAACTGAATCAAATTTCCTCGCTGTCTGAGGGAGACCACTCACAAAGTCCATAGTAATCCGCTCCCATTTCCACTCGGGAATATCTATACGCTGAAGCACACCACCGGGCCTCTGATGCTTATACTTGACCTGCTGACAGTTGAGGCACCGAGCTACATAACTCACAATATCCTTCTTCATCCTTCTCCACCAGTAATGCTGTCTCAAATCCTGGTACATCTTCGCGGCACCTGGATGGATAGAATACCGCGAGCTATGGGCCTCCTCCAATATCAAATCTCGAAGCCCATCCACATTGGGCATGCAAATCCGGCCCTGCATCCTCAACACACCATCACTATTAATAGTAACATCCCTGGCAACATCATGCTGTACTCTGTCCTTAAGGACAAGCAAATGTGGATCATCATACTGGCGCTCACGAATGTGATTATATAAGGAAGATCGAGAAACAACACAAGCCAACACCCGGCTAGGCTCTGAAATATCTAACCTCACTAACCGATTGGCCAAAGCCTAAACATCAACTGCAAAGGGTCTCTCCCCAACTGGAATATACGCCGGGCTGCCCATACTAATCACCTTTTGGCTCAAAGCATCGGCCACTACATTGGCCTTCCCCGGATGATATAAAATGGTAATGTCATAATCCTTGAGTAACTCAAGCCACCTCCGCTACCTCAAATTTAGATCCTTCTATCTAAACAAGTGCTGGAGACTGCGATGATCAGCATACACCTCGCAGGACACACCATACAAATAGTGCCTCCAAATCTTCAAGGCATGAACTATGGTAGCCAACTCTAAATCATGAACAGGGTAGTTCTTCTCATGAGGCTTCAACTGTAGAGAAGCATGCGCAATGACTCTACCCTCCTGCATCAACACACAACCTATCCCAACTCTCGATGCATCACAATACACGGTATAAAAACCTGAAGCTGATGGCAAGACTAACACTGGAGCGGTGGTCAAAGCTGTCTTGAGCTTCTGAAATCTCTCCTCACACTCATCCGACCATACAAACGGTGTACCCTTTTGCGTCAAGCTGGTCAAGGACGAAGCAATAGATGAAAATCCCTGGACAAACCGGCGATAATACCCCGCCAAACCAAGAAAACTTCGGATCTCCGTAGCTGAAGACGGTCTAGGCCAACTCTGCACCGCCTCTATCTTCTTTGGGTCAACCTGAATACCATCACTAGACACCATGTGTCCCAGAAAAGTAACAGTACTAAGCCAGAACTCACACTTAGAGAACTTCTCATAAAGCTTCTCCTCTCTCAATCTCTGTAATACCACCCTCATATGCTGCACGTGCTCCTCCTGGCTACGCGAGTACACCAGAATGTCATCAATAAACACAATCATAAAGGAATCCAGATACGGCCGGAACACACTGTTCATCAAGTGCATGAATGCGGCTGGAGCATTAGTCAGCCCAAATGACATAACCAGAAACTCATAGTGTCCATATCTCGTCCTGAAAGCTGTCTTCATAATATCAGAATCTCTAATCTTTAGCTAGTGATAGCCTGAACGAAGATCAATCTTCGAGAACACCCTCGCTCCTTGGAGCTGATCAAACAAATCATCAATGCGCGGTAGAGGATACTTGTTCTTCATCGTCACCGTGTTCAGCTGTCTGTAATCAATGCACATTCTCATTGTGCCATCCTTCTTCTTTACAAATAAGACCGGTGCACCCCAAGGTGACACACTCGGGCGAATGAACCCCTTATCTAGGAGTTCCTGAAGTTGTTCCTTCAACTCTTTTAACTCCGCTGGTGCCATACGATAAGGAGGGATAGAGATGGGCTGAGTGCCCGACACCAGATCAATACCGAAATTAATGTCCCTATCCGGCGGCATGCCTGACAAGTCCGCTGGAAACACATCAGGGAAATCCCTCACAACGGGAACCAAATCAAGACTAGGAGTCTCAGCTCCAATATCTCTAACGAAAGCCAAGTAAGACAAATAACCCTTTCCAACCATCCGTTGGGCTTTTAGGAAGGAAATCACCCTGCCGGGTACATAGTCAGTCATGCCTCGCCACTCGATCCTCGAAATTCTTGGAATAGCCAACGTAATTATCTTGGCGTGACAGTCTAGAATAGCATGGTACGAAGATAACCAATCCATACCCAAAATCACATCGAAATCCACCATGCCCAATAATAACAAGTCAACTCGGGTCTCCAGACCCCCAATAGTAACAAAACAAGATCGATATACGTGATCCACAATAACAGTATCACCCACCGGGGTAGATACATGCACAGGCAAGGCAAGACAACCACGGGTCGTACCCAAATGATGAGCAAAATATGAAGATACATAGGAGTAGGTAGATCCGGGATCAAATAAGACAGAGGCATCTCTGTGGCAGACTGAGATAATACCTACGATGACTGCATCTGATGTACTGGCGTCTCTTCTATCTGGAAGAGCATAGAATCGAGCCTGACCACCGCCAGTCCGGTCTTCACCCCTAGGGCGACTTCTGGCTAACTGGCCTCCACTCCTAGCTGACTGAGTGGGTGCTGAAGAAATATGAGCAGAAGATGAGGGCTAATCCTTCTGCTGAGACTGTCTACTACGGAATCGGGGACACTGTCTCATCATATGACCCAACTCACCGCACTCGTAGCAACAACCTGGAGCTGGAGAAGGGGACTGATGGGAACCCCTCACTGCAGATGAACCCTAGGCTGAAGAAGCAGGAGTAGAGCTTTGAGCTAGAAGGGCACTTAGTGCAGGATGGCTCTGCTGATAACCCTGATGACCACGGCCTGACGAAGCCCCACTGGACTCTGAACGACCTGACTGAGGAGGTCTGAAGGAACGACCTCTGCTGCGCTAGAACTGGCCCCTAGATGGAGCACCACTAAAACTACCTGAACCTCGAGGCCTCTTAGCCTCTCTCTCCTCATGATCCCGATGACGATTCGTCTCAATCTGACGAGCCGCATCAACTACCTCCTCAAATGTAACTACTATAGCCCTCTCTTTAGTCATCAATATGCGGATCGGATAGTTGAGACCATCCACAAACCTCCTGATCCTCTCGCGATCTGTCGGGATCATCCAAGTAGCATGCTGAGCTAACTGTGTAAAGCTCAACTCATACCGAGTCACTGTCATATCTCCCTGAGTCAACCACTCGAACTGACGACACAGCTCTTCCCTGTGAGATTGGGGTACATACTTCTCCAATAATACTGTGGAGAACTCCTGCCACGTGGGGGGTGCTGCTCCAATAGGCCTACGCCTCTCGAACTCCTCCCACCAAGTAAATGCAGGCCCTGTGAATTGGAAGTTAGTAAAAGCCACTCCACTAGACTCCAGAATACCCGCGGTACGAAGCATACGCTAGCACTTATCCAGAAAACCTTGGGCATCCTCGCCCTCAACACCACTGAATATCGGAGGCTGAAGCCTACCGAACCTCTCCAACCAACGCTGCTCGTCATCCGACATAGCTGGAACCACATGAGCTGGAGCTGGTGTGACTGGTGCAACTGGAACAACTGCTGCAACTGGTGCAGCTGGCTGAACTGGTTGAGCTGGAGCTACCCCAGGTATCTGTAAGCCTTGAACAACCAGCTCGGGTGTGCGAGCATCGGGGGTCTGATGACCACCACCGGTCTAAAAAGTAACCGCCGCTGTAGTGGCTGAAACCTCTTGAGCCAGGCCAGTGCAGACGGACAAGATCTGAGCCAAAGCCTCCTGGAGACCAGGAATCACAATGGGCACTGTCGGTGCCTGAACAGTTGCTGCTGGAGCATCTACAGCTGGAATTTGACCCTGAGCCTGGTCAACTGGTGCTGGAATCTGACCCTGAGCCTGGTCAACTGGTGCTGGAATCTGACCCTGAGCCTGGTCAACTGGTGGGTCAGCAGGTGTTATCCCTGCTGCCCTGCCTCTACCGCGACCGCGGCCTCTAGGTGGCACTGGTGGTCGTCCGCCAAGTCCGTTAGCACGGCTTCTCGCCATCTGAGAGAGAATAGAATACAAAAATTTAGTTTTCATAATAACAAGCCGCACAATATCACTTTCAAGAAAGTGAATTGTTTCCTAAAGGTTCAGTAGCCTCCCGAGGATAGATATGGACGTCTACGTACCGATCCGCGAGAACCTACTAAACCGGCTCATGACTCGCGAGGCCTAGTAACCTAGGCTCTGATACTAA
Organism: Nicotiana glauca; assembly: GCA_026770625.1. NCBI lineage: Eukaryota > Viridiplantae > Streptophyta > Magnoliopsida > Solanales > Solanaceae > Nicotiana > Nicotiana glauca. The sequence goes on along the minus strand of MU733823.1, from coordinate 69,782 downwards.
CTTGTCACGATCCAAACCCGGTCGTGATGACGCCCAACCCTAAAGCTAGGCAAGCCTGACCACAATCGTTCCCAAATCAATCGTAAACTTCAAAACCAACAATTTAAAGAGAATATAATAGTTTTAGAATAATAATCCAATATTTATCGAACAATAATACTGAGAAATACGAAGTCTGATAAAACACTCCCAAAAGATCTGGAGTCACGAGTCTAGAGCCTCTAAAACAATCTGAATAACAATATCTGAATGAAAATACTCAAGTCTGGAAATGTATATATATAAATAAAACTGAAATAGGAAGAGTAGTCAGGTCCTGCGAACGTCAAACAGCTACCTCAACAACTCTGATGAGCTCTGGAAAACAAAGACTGCTCAGCTAAGCCTCCGGTGCACCTGAATCTGCACACAAGGTGCAGGGAGTAGGGGTGAGTACTACCAACTCAGTGAGTAATAAGCATATAAAATGTCTGAAGATAAGAAATCCACGAAATGCCACAAAGTAAAGCTAAAACTAACAGTCCGACACCTTAACTACGAACCAACAGCAAAGCAACATCAAGTATATCAGTCAAGTATAATGCAAGGATGCAATGCAATGCACATGAACACGCTGTGGCGTACAGCCCGATCCATTTAACGTCGACGGCGCTCACTGGGGGTGTGTACAGACTCCGGAGGGGCTCCTTCAGCCCAAGCGCAATATAATCATAACATTCGCTGCGGCGTGCAGCCCGATCCATACTCAGTCCACAATATGCATATGAGTCACGTAACAGATTCAATTAATTTCCCAATTTTCAATTTATTAAGAAGAATATACTTTAGATATTTAACTTCAGGAAAAGTGACTTAGCATTTCATAACAGTGATTAAACACAGGACTGAGATCAATGATTATACAAAGCATGCTATCACAATGTTATTCATCCTCTAAGAATGCTACGGATCGGCACAAGGCCCCAAACACGGCAATAAGCCTAGATATATTCAATATAGGGTGCGTATCAGTCACCAATATAGAAACATTCTTGTTCGGGATGGACCAAGTCATAATCCCCAGTCATAACCAATCCCGCACCTGCCATGGGGTGCGAGTCACGCCCTACAATAGCGTCACAATGTGATAAGCCAGGGTTTCAAACCCTTAGGCCATCATATACACCAACTACTCACCTCTAACCAGCCGTAGAATGGTCCGCAATGACTTTTCCTTTCGTATCGACCTCCTCGCATGTCAAATCTAGTCAAAATCACAACGAATACATAAATATGGGTTAAAGAAACATAACCCAATAAAAAATACTTGAAAAGTACTAAAATTCACAAAATTAGTGAAACTCGAGCCACGGGCCCACTTCTTGAAAAATTTTGATAGTCACACCAACGGATTCCTCGTCTTGCCACGAGTCCGTACATATAAAGTTTATCAAAAACGGAGCTCAAATGGCCTTTCAAATCCTAAAAATTCGTTTTAAAAAACAAAGCCCTAGTTTTTCACAATTTCTACCCAATTTCATGAATTTGAGTGTTGATTCTTCCATAAAATGGTATTTTCTAGTCAAGAGACTCACCTCCAATCTACCCGTTGAAAACCCTCTTCAAATCGCTCAAAAAGCTCTCTTGGCAGTGTAAAAATGGTGGAAAAATAATGTGGATCGCGGACCAAAGGGTTTTAAAACATTCTGTCCGAATACTGTAGCGACCCCTACGTGATCGCATCACTACCCTACGATCGCATAGACCAAAAATCCAGGCCCTCAAATTCCTCTTACGCGATCGCAGAAGACTCCTTGCGATCGCAGAGCACTGCGTCCTCCTACTACGCGATCGCATACACACCCTCGCGACCGCACAGAACCATCCCCCATACCTATGCGATCGCATACCACCTCATGCGATCGCATAGAGCAAGTTTGAGCACCCCTTTCCGGGCCTTCTACGCGATCGCAGCCAGACCTACGCGATCGCATAGAGTAAAATTCCTCTGCAATATTTTGCTGCACTTTTCATGTTCAAAATTCCCCGTTAGCCATCTGAAATCACCTCGAGGCCCTCAGGACCTCAACCAAATGAACAGATATGTTCTATTACTTCATTCAAACTTGCTCGTAATATCAAAACACTATCATAAACACCAAAATCATTGAATTACCACGGATTCAAGCTTAAGTTTAACTAAAACTTCCGAAACTTGCATTTGATCAAAAACCTGACCTAAACACCTCCGAATGACCTGAAACTTTGTACGCATATCCAAAATCACCTAACAGAGCTACTGTAACTCTTCGAATTCCATTCCGACCCTCGGATTAACATCTCACCTACCATCCGGAATTCGCCAAAATCCAACCTTAGCCAATTCAAGCCTAATTCTACACCGGACCTCCAAATTCAATTCCGATTGAGCTCCTAAGTCACAATCATCCCCCGAAACTAGTCGAATAATTGGAAATCCATTTCGAGCCTTCTAACTCATAAGTCAACATTCGGTTGACTTTTCCAAACTAACCTTCTCATAAAGAGACTCATTGTCTTATTTCTAACTGAACTCTATCCGAATTACTTCAAATTCTCCAAACACATATAATGAAACATATAGAAGCATAAAACGGGGAAAATGGGGCGATAAATCCCGTAACGACGGGTCGGGTCGTTACACCCGAGCAGGGTGTTCAGGGATTGCAGACACCGGGAGCAACCCCAGCTCAGCTAGTTACACCAGTTGCCCCAGTTGCACCAGTTGCCCCAATTGTGCCAGTCATACCAGCTCCAGACTTTGTGGTTCTAGCTATGCCATACGATGAGCAACGTCGACTGGAGAGGTTCGGTAGGCTCCAGCCTCCGATGTTCAGTGGCACTGAGGGCGAGGATGCCCAGAGATTTCTAGACAAGTGTCAGCGGATGCTTCGCACTGCAGGGATTTTGGAGTCGAGTGGAGTGGCTTTTACTACTTTCCAGTTCACAGGGCCTGCATTTACATGGTGGGAGGAGTTTGAGAGGCGTAGGCCTGTTGGAGCAGCACCCCTTACTTGGCAGTAGTTGTCCACTCTCTTTCTGGAGAAGTATGTATCACAGTCTCGCAGAGAGGAGCTGCGTCATCAGTTTGAGTGGTTGGTTCAGGGGGACATGACTATTACCCAGTATGAGTTGAGGCTTACGCAGTTAGCTCGGCATCCTACTTGGATGATCCCGACAGATCGGGAGAAGATTAGGAGGCTTGTGGATGGCCTCAACTATCCGATTCGCATTTTGATGACTAGATAGAGGGTTGTAGCCGCTTCGTTTGAGGAGGTAGTTGACATGGCTCGCCAGATTGAGACAGATCGCCGTCGGGAGCGTGAGGAGAGGGAGGCCAAAAGGCCTCGAGGTTCAGGTAGCTTCAATAGTGCTCCGTCTAGGGGTCAGTTCTAGTGCAGCAGAGGTCGTTCCTTCAGACCTCCTCAGTCAGGTCGTTCAGAGTCCAGTGGGGCTTCGTCAGGCCGTGGTCATTAGGGTCATCAGCAGAGCCATCCTGCACTGAGTGCCCTTCTAGCTCAGAGCTCTACTCCTACTTCTTCAGCCTAGGGTTCATCTGCAGCGAGGGGTTCCCATCAGGCCCCTTCTCCAGCTCCAGGTTGTTGCTACGAGTGCGGTGAGTTGGGTCATATGACGAGACAGTGTCCCCGATTCCGTAGTAGACAGTCTCAGCAGAAGGATTAGCCCTCATCTTCTGCTCATATTTCTTCAGCACCCACTCAGTCAGCTAGGAGTGGAGGCCAGTTAGCCAGAAGTCGCCCTAGGGGTGAAGGCCGGACTGGCGGTGGTCAGGCTTGATTCTATGCTCTTCCAGATAGGAGAGACGCCAGTACATCAGATGCAGTCATCATAGGTATTATCTCAGTCTGCCACAGAGATGCCTCTGTCTTATTTGATCCCGGATCTACCTACTCCTATGTATCTTCATATTTTGCTCATCATTTGGGTATGACCCATGGTTGTCTTGCCTTGCCTGTGCATGTATCTACCCCGGTGGGTGATACTGTTATTGTGGATCATGTATATCGATCATGTCTGGTGACTATTGGGGGTCTGGAGATGCGAGTTGACTTATTATTGTTGGGCATGGTAGATTTTGATGTGATTCTGGGTATGGATTGGTTATCCCCGTACCATGCTATTCTGGACTGTCATGCCAGGACAGTTACGTTGGCTATTCCGGGTGTTCCGAGGATTGAGTGGCGAGGTATGATTGACTATGTTCCTAGCAGGGTGATTTCTTTCTTAAAGGCCCAGCGGATGGTTGGTAAGGGTTGTTTATCGTATTTGGCTTTCGTGAGAGATGTTGGAGCTGAGACTCCTAGTCTTGATTCAGTTCCTATTGTGAGGGATTTCCCTAATGTGTTTCCAGCAGACCTGCCGGGCATGCCGCCGGACAGGGACATCGATTTCGGTATTGACCTGGTGCCGGGCACTCAGCCCCTCTCTATTTCTCCCTATCATATGGTACCAGTTGAGTTAAAGGAATTGAAGGAGCAGCTTTAGGAACTTCTAGATAAGGGGTTCATTTGCCCAAGTGTGTCACCGTGGGGTGCACCGGTCTTATTCATGAAGAAGAAGGATGGCACGATGAGAATGTGTATTGAATACAGACAGTTGAACAAGGTGACAGTGAAGAACAAGTATCCACTACTCCGTATTGAGGATTTGTTTGACCAGCTTCAGGGGGCAAAGATATTCTCTAAGATTAATCTCCGTTCAAGCTATCACCAGTTGAAGATTAGGGATTCAGACATTATGAAGACAGCTTTCAGGACGAGATATGGGCACTATGAGTTTCTAGTTATGTCATTTGGGCTGACTAATGCCCCAGTCGCGTTCATGCACTTGATGAACAGTGTATTTTGGCCATATTTGGATTCATTTGTGCTTGTGTTTATTGATGATATCCTGGTGTACTCGCGTAGCTAGGAGGAGCACGCGTAACATTTGAGGGTGGTGTTGCAGAGACTGAGAGAGGAGAAACTCTATGCAAAGTTCTCCAAGTATGAGTTCTGGCTTAGTTCTGTGGCTTTTCTGGGACACGTGGTGTTCAGTGATGGTATTCAGGTTGATCAAAGAAGATTGAGGCGGTGTAGAGTTGGCCTAGGCCGTCCTTAGCCATTGAGATTCGGAGTTTCCTCGGTTTGGCGTGTTATTATCGCAGGTTCGTTCAGGGTTTTTCATCTATTGCTTTGCCCTTGACAAGGTTGACGTAGAAGAATGCTCCATTTGTGTGGTCGGATGAGTGCGAGGAGAGCTTTCAGAAGCTCAAGATAGCTTTGACCACAGCTCCGGTATTAGTTTTGCCACCAACTTCAAGTTCTTACACAGTGTATTGCGATGCTTCGAGAGTTGGGATCGGATGTGTATTGATGCAGGAGGGTAGAGTTATTGCTTATTCTTCTCCTCAGTTGATTTGGAGTTGTCTACCATAGTCCATGCTTTGAAGATTTGGAGGCACTACTTATATGGCGTATCTTGTGAGGTGTATACCGATCATCACAGTCTTCAGCATTTGTTCAAACAGAAGGATCTTAATTTGAGGCAGCGGAGGTGGCTTGAGTTGCTCAAGGATTATGACATTACCATTTTGTATCATCCGGGGAAGGCCAATGTAGTGGCCGATGCTTTGAGCCGAAAGGCGGTGAGTATGGATAGTTTGGCGTACATTCCAGTTGGGGAGAGGCCCTTTGCAGTTGATGTTCAGGATTTGGCCAATTGGATGGTGAGGCTAGATATTTCGGAGCCTAGTCGGGTGTTGGCTTGTGTAGTTTCTCGATCTTTCTTGTATGACTGCATTAGAGAGCGCCAATCTGATGACCCATATTTGCTTGTCCTGAAGGATAGGGTCTAGCATGATGATGCCAGAGATGTAACTATTGGTGATGATGGTGTGTTGCGGATGTAGGGCCGGATTTGTGTGCCCAATGTGGATGTGCTTCAAGAGTTGATATTGGAGGAGGCCCACAACTCGCGGTATTCTATTCATCCGGGTGCCGCGAAGATGTATTAGGATTTGAGGCAGCACTACTGGTGGAGAAGGATGAAGAAGGATATTGTGAGTTGTGTAGCTCGGTGTCTCAACTATCAGCAGGTCAAATATGAGCATCAGAGGCCCGGTGGTGTACTTCAGCGGATGGATATTCCAGAGTGGAAATGGGAGAGGATTACTATGGATTTTGTGAGTGGTCTCCCTCGTACCTCGAAGAAGTTTGATTCGATTTGGGTGATTGTGGATAGGCTGACCAAGTCCGCACACTTTATTTCGGTGTGTACTACCTATTCCTCGGAGCGGTTGGCAGAGATTTTCATCTGGGAGATTGTACGATTGTATGGGGTCCCAGTTTCCATTATATCAGATAGGGGTACTCAGTTTACTTCTCAGTTCTAGAGGACTTTTCAGCGAGAGTTGGGCACCCAAGTAGAGTTAAGCACAACATTTCATCCACAGACGGACAGGCAGTCCGAGCGTACCATTCAGATATTGGAGGACATGTTGCGTGCCTGTGTTATTGATTTTGGAAGTTCTTGGGCTGATTTCTTGCCACTTGCGGAGTTTGCCTACAACAACAACTATCAGTCCAACATTCAGATGGCACCGTATGAGGCCTTATATGGGAGACAGTGTAGATCTCCGATTGGTTGGTTTGAGCCCGGCGAGGCTAGACTATTGGGGACAGAGTTAGCTCAGGATGCCTTAGAGAAGGTGAAGGTGATCCAGGAGAGACTTCGCATAGCTCAGTCGCGTCAGAAGAGTTATGCGGACCGAAAGGTTCGAGATGTATCTTATATGGTGGGTGAGAAGGTCTTGTTGAAGGTTTCACCTATGAAGGGCGTTATGAGGTTTGGAAAGAAAGAGAAGCTGAGTCCACGGTTCATTGGACCTTTTGAGATACTTAGGAGGATTGGGGTGGTGGCCTATATGCTTGCTTTGCCACCCAGCTTGTCGGGAGTTCATCCGGTGTTCCATGTTTCTATGCTCCGGAAGTATGTTGGGGACCCGTCTCATGTGTTAGACTTCAGTACAGTTCAATTAGAAGATGATTTGACCTATAATGTGGAACCAGTGGTTATTTTGGGTCGTCAGGTTCGGATATTGAGATCTAAGGACATAGCTTCGGTGAAGGTGCAGTGGAGAGGTCGGCCCGTGGAGGAGGCCACCTGGGAGACCGAGCAGGAGATGCGGAGCAGATATCCTCACCTATTTGAGGCTCCAGGTATGTTTCTTGACCCACTCAAAATGAGCGTTTGTTTTAGTTGGGGAGGATGTGACGACCCGACCTGTCATCACGTGAGTTACCGCCCCATTTCCCCCCATATTATGTTGCTCTATGTTTCAATATCAGTATTTGAGTTGATCGGATAGAATTGAATTGGTTTTAGTTGGAAATGAGGCACTTAGTCTCTTAGAAGGAAGCTTATTTTGGAAAAGTCAACCGGAAGTTGACTATATAGTTAGAAGGCTCGGATGTGAATTTCGGTGATTTGGCTAGCTTTGGGGGATGATTTGTGACTTAGGAGTGCGGTCGGAATTGAGTTTGGAGGCTCGGTGTAGAGTTAAGCTTGAATTGGCGAAGTTAGCATTTTTGGCGATATCCGGTTGATACGTGAGATTTTGATTCGAGGATCGGAATAGAATTTCGAGAGTTGCAGTAGCTCCATTAGGTGATTTTGGATATGTTTGCAAAGTTTCAGGCCATTCGGAGGTGGTTAGGTCAGGTTTTTGATCGAATGTGCAATTCGGAAGTTTTTAAGAAACTTAGGCTTTGATTTGAGGATAATTGAGGATTTTGATGTTAACGATAGTGTTTTGATGATTCAAGAAAGTTTTGATAGGGTATTAGTTCATGTCTGTGCTTTTAGTTGAGGTCCCGGGGGCCTCAATGTGAGATCGGGTGTTAAAAACGAGAAGTTTTGAGTTTGGCTTCAGGTTTGTATTGCTGGTTCTGTTGTTTCCGCATCTGCGGAAAAGGGACCGCATAAGCGGCTCCGCAGATGTGGCGTATTAGTCGCAAAAGCAGTCCTTGAGGGACCAGAGTTTTTCGCAAAAGCGGAAGTGGATCCGCAAATGCGGCGACCGCAGAAGCGGTTCTTGACCGCAAAAGCGGTCTGATGGATTTTTAAGTCAGACCGCATAAGCGGTCAGTTGGTCGCGTGTGCGGTAATCGCAGGTGCGATTATTTGATCGCAGAAGTAAAAATAGACCTGGGTTAAGTGAACAGTGGTTCACGAATTTGAAAGACAAGGAAAAATATTTTGGACTTCGACTTAGGCGGTTTCTTGGGCGATTTTGAAGAGAATTCGAAGGGGTTTCATCAGGTATGAATTATTAGACTCGAAATATATTATTGTGGAGTAAAAACATGGATTAATCACTGAAATTCGAGGAATTAGAGGGTAAAAAATGGAGGTTAGGGCTTGAAACTTAAGAGAGTTTAAATTTGGGTTTTGAAAGGGCAATTGAACCCCGATTTTGGTAAATTTGATATGTATAGACTTGTGGCGAGACGAGGAATCCGGTGATATAAATTTTGTAATTTTTCGAGGAGTGGGTTCGGGGCTCGGGTTTTGCCGACTTCGAGATTTTTGGTATTTTTCGAGTTCTTTTGATCGGGTTATGTTTCTTTAGCCTATTGTAATGTAATCATTGTGGTTTTGACCATATTCGACGCGCGAAGAGGTGGATTCGAGAGGAAAAGGCATAGCGGACTAGTCTTATGGCCGGTTTGAGGTGAGTAATAGATGTAGATGATGACATGAGGGTTTGAAACCCCGATTTATCACACTGTGACGCTATATTGAGGCGAGACATGCACTCCATGACGAGTGCGGGGTCGTTTGTGATTGGGGGTTATGGCTTAGTCCGCCCCGAGTGGTGTCCAAGCTATGCTTTGGACTATAGACTGATTAGTAAACATCCTACTTGGATTGTTATATGTATATTTGGGCTGCGTGCTGATTATATGGATCCCTTAGGGATTATTATTACTGTTTCCATGATGCTTAGCATATTTTCATAATATTAGTCCTGAGTTAAACACTGTCTCGAAATGATTAGTAAATTTCTAAAGTTTTAAACACTTAAGCTATAATTCCTGATAATTGGAACTGAAAATGATAAATTTGACTGTGCCCCTGTAGCTTGCATGCATATAACTGGACTGATTGTAGATCGGGCTGCACGCCGCAGCGAATGCTACTATGATATTGCGCTTGGGTTGTAGGAGCCCCTCCGGAGTCTGAACCCCCACAGTGAGCGTGGGTACCCAAATGGATCGGGTTGTACGCCGCAACGGTCATGTGCATTGCATTGCATTCATGCATCAATGTCTATCTGTTTTACCTGTCATTACCTGATGTTGTTCCACCGTTAAATGTGTAGAATTATTGGTTATAGCTTTGCATTGTTATATTTTGGGATTTTTTACTATCAGCCATTATATATGTCTATTACCACTGAGTTGGAAGTACTCACTTTACTCCCTGCACCATGTGTGCAGATTCAGGTGTCTCGGGAGTATAGTTGAGCTATTTGCTGTTTTCAGAGCTTCTCAGGAGTTGTCGAGGTAGCTGTCTGATATTCGCAGGACCCGACTCCTCCCCTATCCCTTTATTATTTCCGCATTTTAGAACATCAGCATTACTGAGGATTTTTTTTTTGTTATCTTAGAGGCTCTAGACTCATGACCCCAGATCTTTGGGAGATGTTGGTTATGTCAGAGTTTCATGTTGCTTCTATCTAAACTATTGATTAATAGTCTTGTTAAACGGTTAATTTAATGCTATAAATTGGAAATGGGTGGTGTGATTGAGTTGTGAGTGTTATAAGGTCGGGCTTGCCTAGCAATTGTGTTGGGCTCCATCACGACCGGGATTGGGGTCGTGACAAATATATAATAAAAATTGCATTTTTCATATCAATTGAAATAGACCAAATATTTTTACTTTAAACAAGTTTTTTTGATAAATATAATTTATTATTCTTTCATTCAAAAATTTGCTAAATACACGTATATAGAAATTAGATTACAACAATATGTATATTGCACTTACAAAAGAGATATCAAGATCGACAACAAGAGTTCTGGTTAAGACAGAGAAACCAAATCATTAGGAGGAAACTTACATAGAAAAAAATATCGTCAACAAAGAAGTGTTTGGTCCATCACATTAAATACTTTTAAACTATACTCTCTTTCCCGTCCATTTTAAGGTTAATATGGTTAATTATATTATAATTAATGCTAAAAAGTGAGTTACTTAATATGTGTGAAAGCAATCAAAAAATCACTTAAAGTGGACTAGGGGAAATAATACATAATTATCTAACTAACATGACAAAATTGATATTTGTGTAAGTTTTAATGATGTCCTTTTATTTTAAATTCATGTATTATGTAAATGTAATAATATTAATATTTTTCAGTATTTAGATAATTTTTGTATTATTATATATAAAATTTCTCTCATTAATTAAATTTTATTGTTCCTTTGTATAAATAAATATTTAAACTATCAAGTGCCATTATTAACTTGCAATGCACGTTCGTACATACTAGTTTATAGATATGTTCTTATTAGGTTTACGTTGTATTGGAAACTTCAATAGTTTTGGGTTTAACATTAAATATATTTTTTATTGTTAATTTTTTATGCATGTGTATCCTTTAATTATGTTAAATTATTTTTTGTAAAGTTGATAGTGATAACCTTTAAAACATTCACACTACAAGAGTAACATCTTATATTTATTATATATTTTCTTATTAGACGAGATTTTATTTGCTTTCTACTTATTTGCTTTTAATTAGTTTTCTTTTATTTTACTAAAATAGTCAAATTCTAAAGATCGGCAATAATTCCATAATAAGGACAACACTCCTAAACCTTATGTTCTAAGTACACGCTACTTTCCTACTTTGATTTTGCTAGTATTTCTTTTACAAATATGATATTATATTGTTTAAATAAGAAAAAAGACACTATTGAAAATTTAGGTGATTTTGGAGTCCTAAATATTAGGAAAATAGTTAGATGACTATTTTGTCTAGTGTGAACTATATTTTTAAAGGGTAAAAAAGGCGAACGACTTTTCGCTAAGGGTCTTCGTGCTTTTAATATAAAAGTATAGATAGAGATAGATATAGATGAGAAGCATCCATAGTCATACAAATGTTTTGATAGATTTAAGATCTCCCGCTTTAAAAGTTATATAAATGTTATAACTCTTTTACAGCAACAACAACCCAGTAGACTTCCACCCAATGGGGTTTGAGTAGAGTAATATGTATCCGACCTTACCCCTATCCCGGAGGGAGGGGGATAAAGAGCCTGTTTCCGGGAAACACTCGGCATAGAGACAATAGATTTGTATCAACAAAACCCGTAAAAATAATATCAACAACGTGAGAGACAACAAATAAATGGAAAAGCAGTACCATAAATATTATACAAAAGTGTGAAACACAACATAAAATGATAAATTTTAAATGTAATTTCTTTCTTTATTAAAGTTTGTGCTAAGTCAAACTATGCCAAAAAAAATAAAAAACGAAGACAAAAGCGAAGCTATCTATCAACGATTATAATTCTTTTACAGTTTTCCAGTTTAATCAATAATGGTAAGGATATTTTGCAAACATTAACTGATAAAAAATTATTTATACGAAAAGAATATAAAATTGTACGGGGCGCCTTATTTGTTCGCCCCCATTTAACCTATACCCATTTTTTTTAAACTTTTAACTTGTACCCACTTCTTAAATAACTTCAGCCCCCTTTCTCCTCCTTCTTCTCCTCCTTCGTTTTCTTCTTCTTCTGAAATAGATATTGACTGAGTGACGACCATCCGTTGCCTCTTGAAGAAAGAAACAACCGCAATAGACCGTCAAAAGTTTTCACAGTTTTCACAGTCTGTTTCACACGATTTGTTCAATTGTTAATACACGATAAAACAAAGGGAACATATGCTTTGACTGTACATTTACATATTATTCCCAGGATTATTCACCACCTCATGAAAAATAATTATTCCACTGTTCTTAAGGAAGCTAGCAGTTCTAGTGCAAATGAGAGATATTATATTGTAGCATGGGTTGCACAATTAATTTGATCGCCAATTCTTCTGGGCATAATTTAATCAGAGGTCTGCTTCTGCATTAGAAAGCAAGAGTAATATATTTCACAACCAAATTACTTACAGAAATTGCGCGGTTAACTTTATTTTGCTTATGAATAGGCATGTTCTTATCGGAATTGTTAGCTTCACAGTAACAAACAAGATGGAATTGAGTTTCCAAAACTTCAGCTCTAGAGCTAAAGTTTTCCTGTTACAACACAAAATCTTCAGCTCTAAAGCTGAAGTTTCTCAGTTACAACACAAAAATTTCAGCTCTAAAACTGAAGTTTTCCAGTTACAACACAAAAATGATAATAAAAAAACTTCAGCTCTAGAGCTGAAGTTTTCCAGTTACAACACAAAAACTTTAACTCTAGAGCTGAAGTTCGCCAGTTATAAAACAAAAATTTCAGCTCGAGAGCTGAGCTTCAGGCCCGACTACAAGAATGCTGAAGTTTTGCGTGATTGCCTTTGCTACTTCAGCCCCGTGTGCTGAAGTTATGCGAAAAAGCGGGTACGCTTGTAATTTTTTTTGCAAAGCGGGCACAAATTAAAATGTGACACAAAAAGCGGGTATAGATGCAAATCCCCCGAAAAGAATTGATCCAGAAAAACCAACATAGTTCTGTAAATTCTACCTCTTTCTTTAGATTAGAATGAAACCTTTCAATACTCAAGATATCCGGCGGGCAATATCTATTTTTTACCTCTATATATTATGTTTTGAATCTCCTTGACATAGTCCAAAAGCGTAGCTTAGTGGTTAAGGAGATTAAAATCCTTTGTAATGTCATTGATTCAATTTCCACTAGCTAAAATTTTTTTTAACTTTTTCCTTTTTTGAACCTTCTTAGCGGAAATCTTAACTCCGTCACTGGTGATAAGCTCGTAAATTCGTTCATTCCCCACCTTGCATGAACAATATAATTAGTGAGCTAGACTGTTACCTATGGTATTATAGTCACTCCGCGAGCAACATTGGGTGATGATGGTGCAAGCCTCAATGTTTAATTGAATTTATGTGATTCCCTCATCTTTGAGATTATGGTGGAGCAAACCTCAATGAGGATATTGAGTCTTTACAGGGTCGTTTGGTATGAGGTATAAGTAGAAATAGTGATGAGATATTTATACCACCTTAATACATTGTTTGGTTAGCAAACCTGGGATAAGTTATCCCGGAATTAAAATTAGTATCGAGATAACTTATACCTTGTAAGGGGAGTGAGATAATTAGTATCAGGATAACTTATACTTTTTTCATAGAAACTAAGCAAATGTCATTTTTAATATAATATAATAAACAGTGGATAAAAAACAATACCAGAATAATTAATCCTAACATAACTTGTATTCAAACCAAATGACTCCTAAGAGAGATGTATGTAACATCCCTCGAATCTCACGTCGGCAAAACATGGGAGAAATATTAAGCATATAAGAGAGTAAGCCTTGAACGTCGTGCTAGCTTCAACTCAAAGCAAGCAATATTAGTAATGGGCTGGACTGTTACAAAAAAGTCAGCCTTAACCACTAGCCCAAGTCATTTCTTGATTCTACCTAACAACTAAATTGGTTAATCTCTATACTTTATCAAAGACAAAAAATAGTCCCTACTATTATAAAGGATTGACAAATAGTTGAAATACATTTATGGGTTATACAGCATTTGTGGACACAAAAGATGAAGTAATAAATGCACAGCCCATACTTTTCTGAGCCCATTTATTTGCAGCTAAACATACCAAACAAGAAGGTGTGGTCCTAATACTGGGCTAGTTTTAATGTTGATAGATTGGTGATTTGACAAACTGTGCACGTATAAGCAAAATTTGACACAATTATAAGGAGATGTAGAGCTCATTAAGCCACGAAATTTTTGTATTTTTTTTTCGAAATTAATGTTTGACCATAAAATTTTTAATTTTCACTTGAAGATGAACTTTGGAATTTTTTAAAAATTAAAAAAACTCCAAAAAGTTATTTTTCAAAATTTTCATTTAGATTACTCACAAAAATTCAAAAATAAACCCAAAATTATATTCATGTGCAAACACAACTCTAATTTCAAATACCATTTTCACTTTTAAAAAATTCAATTTTTTCGAAATTTTACAATTCTTACGTCCAAATGCTCACGTAGTTTTGTTGTCTGTTATAATGTTATGTTAGTTATATGACTTTTCGAGGTAGATGTTTGTAGACTGGTATTATTTAATTTCTTAATTATATGACCTTTTTATAGAGATCAATAAAAAATAATACAGAAAAAAATGTGAAAATGACATTTACTTTAAGTGGTAAAAGCAAAATTTACTTTATACTACTTCTCTATTAAGTAAGTGAAAAATAATGGGTGGTAAAAGCAATATTTGCTTTATAACAAATAACAATAATGGATGGTAGAGAAGTTATACGTGCCAAATTTGTGAAAAAGTTAAAAGTGTGAAATGATTAAAGCTAATTTTCCACTAAAAAGAAAGATGATCAAGGCTACAATGCCTAACAGTACTGGTAGATATGTAATTTATGAATTTGTATTAAAATACGGAATTAATAGGAAAAATATTGATGGAAAATTAAGAGTGGGGTAAGCAAAACTTAGTTTATATAGGTGCTTTTTTATAATAAAAAAATTAATAATTTTCCATGCTAGCTACGCAAGTCCTATGCTAACTCCACAAGTATTATGCTAGCTCCGCCCCTGACCCTTTGTGTGAACTATTTTTTTCCCGCGAACTAGGGAATTTATAGCCGCTATTCTTCCAGTGTACTCTGGATATACCCCATGCATTCAAGTGCAATAGCTAATAAATCATATTGGAGAAGTAAATTGCACTAGGCGAACTCCATACAATAAACTCGACCGAAAAAGTATGCAAGGGATTTTAAGCCTGCAACCTCCCATTTGGAGGATCTTCTGCTCAACCGACTCGGCCATCCTTGTGGGTGTGTGAACTAATTTTACAATTAGCTTCTTCGTTTTTTAACAAGAAAAAACTTCATGTATTTAGTATCAAATTAACCTCAATCTTAACTGTTAATCCACAATTAAGTAGCAATTTACTTTTGCCAAATCAAGTGGATATCAACATTGATCTCTTTGACTATTGATTTGTCTATATTAAGATTTAAGGCACGACACGTCCTAACTTTATTGTCACTATAACACACATACTACTTCTGATTAACAGGGGTGGACCTAGCCCTCTGCTTATGGATTCGGCCGAACTCAATAACTTTTGTACATATTCAGTATTTATTTAATGAACTTCATAAAATATGTAAAAATTATTATATTAGAACTCAGTAACTTAAATGAACTAAAATATCGAACTCATAAGTTTCAAACTCTGGCTCCGCCTCTGCTGATTAACATATTGCTATTCAAGAAAACTAATGAAGGGTCTTTGTCTAATAAATGAAAGAAATCTATGAAACCTATGCTTTTGCTGTTGTGATTTCTTTGGATTTTACCTTAGTTTAACTGCGTGGTATTGAAGGTTGTTTCCATGTCCTAATCAATGATAAATGTTTGGTAATCTACAAAACGATGTTACAAATATATATTTATGATATTCGAGTCATATTATGTACATTTCAACATTTTTGTGGAGAACAACATAATAATTAACCGATAATTCTGCTCGTCAAGGTTTAAAATAGATGGGGAAAAATCAATTAACACTTTTTATTCCTAAACATTTTTGGTGTTATCGAGTGATAGACCATGCCCAAACATAGTAAAAGCCAAAAGCAGGCAGATTAATTAATTGTATTACTTAAGTAAAGAATTTTATATTTTATATTTCTAATTTGGAAAACCAAAAAGGCACGTAAAGCTGTAAGCTAGGGTCCATGTATATGTCTATCCATCTATCAATTATTCATTTCATTATCAACAAAGCTTAAAAGCAATAAATTGATGAAATAGATGGTCCAATTTGGTTACTTCCTTTATTTGGGACATTAATCTTGATTTACACTTCAATATCACGATTAACATTACAACAACAACAAAAATAACGGCCAAATATAATTCCATAAGTGGAGTTTTGGAAAGGTAATATATACGCAGATCATATTCCTATCCCGAGGGACAAAGAAGCTATTTCCAGAAGACCCTCGACTCAAGAAGACGATAAAGAGACGACATATTAGTACCATCAATAGAACCCTAATAAAATAACAACAGTATAAAAAATACAAAATAGATGAAAAGTACAACAATAACCAGCACATAAAGCCTGCGTCACGATCAATATTCTATTTATTGTTTTCTGTCTATATTATTTACTTATCTTTTAAAGTACTTTTGAACGCCTTTTTTTACGACCAGATTTTCTTTGGGACCCCTTAAAAATATTTAATACCCATGATTATAAATTATAAGTATATTTTTCTTTTGGCTTTTCTTTAATATGTAGGTTAGCTTATTCATTGAGATTACATGCATTTGTGCGACAAGTTGTAGCACGTAGGCATGCAAAAGGCAGCATAAAGCTTATGTCAAGTGACTCAATTTGTGTACATATTTTATATTCTTTCTTTATGCATATCCATTTCGTGAATACTACATAAAGTATAAAGTAAGCCTTTCATAAAGCGTTTATCACAACTTGGGAAAAATGGTATACGTCTTAGTAACGGGTTCATGATTTTGTATATCGACCTTAATATGTTATAATATACAATAATAATTAACATGGTTTATAATCAAATATTTAATAAATAGTTGATGAGTTTCTTAATGCATATATAGAATTTGTACAAAAACTATTTTCATTTGAATCTACATATTACATTGGAGGTCCGTATATAAAAGCAGAAAATAAGGAGAAAAGAAAATAAAAGTATTTTTCCAGTGCTCCTCCATTGTAGTAGAGACAAATTTTGTCATCTTTTTTGTCTGCTAAAGTATGTGAGAAGAATAATAGGATATGGACTGAAATTAAAAAAAGAATAACAACGTAATCAAATTAATAATATATAGAAGCTTTATTATTAGAGATAACCTCAATATTCAAATCGATTATGGTTCCCCACCATTGATCTAATGACGAAATCCGTATTTATTAATTTAAGCTGATTTTAGTCTATTTAGGACTAAGACGTAATTATAATAATAACAACAACAACAATAATAATAATATAATAATAATAATAATAATAATAGTAATCGTAATTATTATTATTATTATTATTATGATGATTATTATTATTATTATTATTATTATCCACATTTATTATTATAATAATAATTATTATTATCCACATTTATTATTATTATTATCCACATTTTCGTTACAAATTACAAGCTACAAGTAGTTATTTCATCAAAGTTCATTTACTATATGTGAAGATCAAATATTATGTTTAGTTAAATTGACGGTCAAATAAAAAATAAAAAATAAAAGGTAAGATAAATTGTCAATGAGATTTGAGAGAGCCACCAACAAGGGTTGTAACGGAGTGGTAAGTACTCCTTCACCGTTAATCAGAGGTCTCGATTTCGAGCCCTGTGTATGGAGTCGTCTTTGTTGGGAGCGTTTTTCTCCCAATGTGGGACTTCCCGGCACGTATCCGGATTAATCGCGCACCAATATGGATACCGGATACCGGGTGAGAAATAAATAAAATAAAAATAAAAAGATTTGAGAGAGCCAAAATTGAGCGGTAAAAAATGTCAACATTTTCGTCTCTGTTACAAATAGAATTTTATTTATGGTGAATGCCTATATTTTAGAGAGATTCTAGGGTTTATTACTTGGTGACTAAGTCACCATTTCTCTATAAATAGAGGGGTCCTATTCCATTATAATTCATCCCATATCAATAAGAATTCTCTAACTCTACTTTTCTCTGCAATACTCTTGTTCTTCATTTATTATTTTATAACACGTTATCAGCACAAGACTCTACCCAATTGAGTAGAAACTTTGGGATTGAGCACAATGATTGTCAATTATTCCATGAACTTCCTTCATGGATTTAAGGCAAGTATTTTATTTTATTTTTCTCTTTTAAATTCTTGAAATTCTATAATTTGATTTTATATACAAGCAAAGACAACAAAGTTTGATTATAACTCTAATGGAGTTTGTAAGAAATTACACACACTTGAAGTGGTAAAATTTCTATGTCTTGCCACGATCAAATTTATGTATGATTGTGGGAAAACTATTGAAAATCCGTCCCATTGAATTTGCTCCATTCTCATTCCTTTAAGAGAATGTGATAGCAGTATGTGATAAGTCTGAAAGAAGGCAAAATTATTACCGTGAAGGTATTAATGGATGTGGACGTGGCAATAGGCGAAATTATAATCATCATCATTTGTGGTAATGAGAACAATAAGAATTCTCAAAATAATTTTTCTCCTTGTGAAAAATATTTGTCATCGATTTGACTTGAGATTTTGTAAAGCATATATAGATGATTATGGTCCATTCTTGATGTGACAACATCTGATTTATGAATTCATATTCATTCTTCAAAGAATATGAACGTGCTAGCGGTAGTAAATATACCGCACTCACCTCTAAAAAGAGGTTTGAGATGATATAAGAAATTAATTTCATTATTATGACATGAATGGTCATTGGTCATGTACCTTTTGTATGCCAAAATATTTTGGCATTGTGATTATTAAAAGTCAACGGTAATGCAAGAAACAGATCTTGCATATAATTTTGACCATGAACATAATGGTATAACTTTCTCCTTGAAAGAGATATATGAACATATGGATGTTGATGAATATGTGGTAGTAAAAAATTAATTGAGAGCTCTGGAAGAGCCAATTATCACTATTTTGGAGAAACACGATTAATTATCAATAAGGTGTTGTATTGTAGTAAGTCTCAAAGAAACTTATTCAGTTTCCAAAGTATATGCGAAATCGATTGATTATATTGAGACTATAAATAAAGGAAAGATTTAATATATTCTATTACTACACATTGTAGCTGAGTAATATGTATGTGAAAAGTCACCCACTTTATTTTCTAATTTGTACTACATAAATAAAAGAATACCACAATAAAGTGGATGTTTATTGATATAAAAACCCATATCATAATAAACTTGAGTTTATTGATAATTGAATACGTCGTGGTGTAAATTTAAAGTTTATCAACACTAATAATTTATTCAGTTGGCATAATTGGTTTACCCATATCAATTTAAGTATGATGTGCAAAAATAAAAGAGAATTCACATGGGTAAATATTAAAGAACTAGAAAGCTCTTTACGAATTATCTTATATTGCATGTTCTCATTAATTAATATACCAACTAAAATTGGTATTGAATCCCATGAATGCTGGAAATATCACAGGTAAATATGAGCTCATTCACCTGCCATATATACCATATAAGATGTATCTATGAGATGGTTACATGTGCGATTATTGTTAACCCGCAACATGGTGTTTGCGAGGTAACTTGCTCAATAATTTGATTTAGAGCATAATTTCAAGATTTTTTATTCAAGATAGTTCATCTTGATAAGTTAGTTTACATCACAGTTGATTTAGAAAAACAATTAATTGAGTGCCTCCACTTAATAGCTAAACAATTGCTTATGAGAACAAAGTTATCTATATCAATTTGGTATACGTTATATATCAAAGTATATTATTTTCTCCCCTCACAAGTGGTTCAGGGTCAGGAACCAAATAATATCATCTTATTATTATTGATGTACGGTGTATATTTTGATTAACACCATAAGTCACAAAGATGAGATCTCAAAGTTGAGGAAACAAGTTAGTTTTTCTAACAAGAGGGGGAGACATGATAAAGAATTGAGAAAAAAATTATGTGGAATGAATTATCATTTGTACATCTAGATCCTCAAATAAAATAACATGAACTTGAAGTTCATAAAAGGATACTTCATTTGCAATATATTGCAAAGCATGCCAGACGCATTTGCTGACTCAAAGAAAGTAACTATATTCTCATTACAAATGCTCCTATTAAGTCCTAGAAGGACAAAGTCTATGGTTAAAACATATAGACATATCGGTTTCAAATAAACTTCTTGATAAAGAAGATGAGCAAACGATCAAAATAATCATAATAAAGGAGGCAAGTGATCTACAAGATCACATGATATAACACTTAATATAAAGGAGACCTTCACATTGTAAAAGGGGCATCATTATTATTCTCGAATAATACAACTCTTTGATTCTCTCCTACTCTCTCTCCACCTTTCTCTCTAATGAATAATTTCTCTCGAGTTCATATTATCATTTTACACTACCAGATCTACAATAACAACTTCATTTTTCATCTCTAGGTCTTATTATATGTGATTACGATTTACCCTCATCTACTTTCGATTATTTTTCAAGCTTACAAAGTATATTGATAACTTTTGAGCCAAACAATTTGGCGCTGTTTGTGGGGATTTCGAGAATCAAAATCATAGTATCCTCCTAGAGAACAACCAACTACCATTCTCTACACCACACAAAAACAAAAGACGGCCGAAAATAACACAAGAATGAAAGCAATAGTGGGTGTTACAGCCAATCTCTTTGGTCCTCTCAACGAGGCCGGTGACGAGGGCATCTTGAATGCAACCCCTAGCACCACACCAGATGTAGAGATCTCACCTTCCCCATCTGAAGATTTGATGATCTTGCATGAAAAAGGAGTTTCCATATCTGCCGCTAAGGAAGCACCCTCGGTGGTCAAGAAGCTACTGAAAGAATGGCCAACAAGTACTCTAAGTGGCTTGGTTGAGAAGTCACCGCAAAGTAACGTCAGGTGTATACCAACGGTAGGCATCACTTGCGGTTGCCATGGGTGAACCTGAGGTTGTACGAGCAAATAACAAGCCCATCGAGGCACAGACCAACGATGATACGCTAACAACCATCCTAAAGAAGATGAAAGAAATGGAGAATAAAAACAAGACGCTTCGTGACCAAATGAAAGAACATCAAGAGAGGGTAGACAAGATCCTCGGTGCTCCCAAGTTGCTACCAAAATGCGACGTGGGGAGGTTCATTGAAAAACCATACACCGTAGAAGCTCCCCCTCACTCTATCCCAAAAACCTTCAAGATGCCACCCTATTTGAGGGTATATGATGGAACCACAAATCCCGAGGATCATTTGATCCACTATGTCACTGCTGTGAAAGGCAACGACCTATCAAAAGAACAGGTACCATCAGTGCTGCTGAAGAAGTTTGGTGAGACATTGACAGGAGGGGCCCTAACGTGGTACTCTCAGCTGCCAGCTAAGACGATATCAACGTTGAAGGAAATGGCGGATAAGTTCGTTACCACCCATGCAGGTGCAAAGAAAGCAGAAGCAAGGGTCAACGACATCTTTGTCGTCAGGCAAACCGCAGGGGAGGGACTCAGGGACTTCCTAGCCAGGTTTAATAGGGTGATGATGAGTCTGTCAAACGTATCGAAAGATATGGCAGTCGCCGCTTTCCAGAACATGCTAAATAGGGACGGTTCGAGGGCAACCAAGAAGCTACTAAGCCGCCTCATGAAATATCCCTCTACCACATGGGAGGAAATCCACAATGCCTGTTGTGCTAAGGAACGAGCGGACGAGGACGATCTTAATGGGCTGACCCAATGGCTAACAATGATACACTCAGAAACAAGGAGGGATCGACGCAATGAAGGACGGAGAGAACAACTCCCATGCTTCAAAAAAGATCGACACTAGCCCTGCATCAGATCTTCCCATCCACCTCCAAGGCATACGGATGCGCTACAACAACATGTCGGCCCACTCTGAAACGAAAGAGCTACGCCTCCTTTATTATCCGCCCATAACTTTTGTGTGTCTCCTTCAGATATAGTGTACGCACTGGAGAAGCTGGGCACCAAAGTGCAGTGGCCGCAGAAGATGAAATCAGACCCTACCACAAGGAAATCAAACGTCCTATGTGAGTTCCATCAGGAATGGGGACACAAAATCGAAGACTGCATAGGCCTACGGCAAGAGGTAGTCAGGATGCTGAACCAGGGATACCTAAGGGAATTACTCAGTGACAAGGGGAAAAATAACTTTGCACGCAGACGAGAACAACCCCACGGGCCGCCGAAGCCACCCTCCCCATCACGCACGATAAATATGATCGTCGGAGTCGGACGACTTAGCAATCAATCATGTCAAGTTCACCACCATGCACAAACTAAAGCAGACCATCGCCCATGAACAGTAAGACGACTTCGAAAATAGTATCACCTTCGATAAGTCCGATGCCGACGGTTTGTCTTTCCCTCATTACGATGCTTTAGTTATCACTTTATGTATCATCGATACAGATGTTAAAAGAATCATGCTTGACGAAGGAAGAGGCGTCTGTATTATCCATCCGAGGGTCCTCGTATAAATAGGACTCGAGGATAAGATAATACCGTGTTGCATAACACTAACTGGTTTTAACAATGCAGTGGAACGGACATCCAGAGAAATATCACTGCCCGTTTTAGCATGAAGAGTCACGTTGGAGACAACTTTCCACGTGATGAACCAGGTAACGGCGTACAACGCCATCATAGGATGCCCGGTCCCTTCAAGTTTTTACCAAGTGATCAAATTCCCTACCCTATGGGGAGTATTCAGCATTCGAGGCGAGCCACGCACCGCACAGGAGTGCTATAAAATAGCTCAAGATTGCACCCACACCAAACAACTAAAGGGGCGAGTGCAGAGGCATAGCAATCAGCTATGTCGGGGACTAAGGTCAACCCGATAACGGACGCCATTAGAAACCCCGACGTCGTGGAGGCCTGTAAAGCAATGGTCGAAGATCTCGACCCAGTCCAATTGGACGACATCGACCTTACGAAGAAAGCCTAGATCGGACACGGCCTCGCTAACCCAAGTAAGTATCGTGAATTCCTAACTAACCATACAGATTTATTTGCTTTTTCCCATTCACATATGCGAGGATTCCAACGAGACATCGCCACCCGCAAGCTGAATGTCGATCCATTACATCCGCCCGTGCGACAGATGAGAAGGAAATTCAACGCCACTATCAATGAAAAGGTCAATGAGGAAGTAGACAAGTTACTGGCCAACGGTCTCATCAAAGATTCGAAGTACCCCTAGTGGGTCACCAATGTCGTTATGGTCAAAAAGAAAAACGGGAAGTGGAGAATGCGTGTGGATTTCACCGATCTGAACAAGGTATGCCCAAAGGATTCATTCTCGCTACCTCATATTGACCAATTGATCGATGCCACCACAGGACATGAACCGTTGAGCTTCTTAGATGCCTACTCCGGCTACAATCAAATCATGATGGCCGAGGAGGACCAGGAGAAAACGACTTTCATCACCCACCAAGGGACATATTGCTACAAGGTAATGCCCTTCGGGCTAAAAAATGCAGGGGCTACGTACCAAAGACTGGTCACCAAAATGTTTAAAGAGCAGCTCGGTAAGACCATGGAGGTCTATATCGACGATATGCTGGTGAAGTCGACAAGGAAAGAAGACCACATCGACCATCTGAAAGAAGCCTTCGGGATATTGAGAAGGTACGAGATGAAGCTGAACCCCGAGAAATGCGCCTTCGGCGTAGCCTCAGGAAAATTCTTAGGATTTCTCGTATTACAACGAGGAATCGAGGTCAACCCAGATTAGATCAAGGCGATGGGTGCAATACCTGAGATTTTGAACAGCAAAAAATAGGTATAAAAGCTGACGGGGCTAGTAGCTGCCCTATCCAGGTTTATCTCACGATCCTCCGGCAGGTGCCATAATTTTTTCAATGTGTTGAGAAAGGACAATGGGTTACAGTGGAACGAGGAATACGTCGAAGCCTTGAGAAAATTGAAAGCATACCTATCTTCGCCACCGCTGCTGGCCAAACGAGTCCAGGCAAGCCCCTACTGGTGTATCTGGCCGTATCCGAAGTCACTGTCAGCGCAGTCTTGGTTCACAAAAATGAAGGTACGCAATCTTCTATTTACTATATTAGCAAAACCTTAGTGGACACCGAAACACGGTATCCACACCTTGAAAAATTAGCCCTGGCATTGGTCGTAGCTTCACGGAAGCTCCGGCCCTATTTTCAGTGCCACCCCATAAAAGTAGTAACGACCTTCCCCTTGAGAAGCGTCCTACATAAGCCTGAATTATCAGGCAGGCAAGCTAGATGTGCCATAGAGCTCAGCGAGCACGATATCTTATATCACCCAAGAAATGCCATCAAGTCGCAAGTACTTGCCGTCTTTGTAGCCGATTTCAGCGCAGATATACTGCCAGAGGCGGAACTAGAGGCACGTCGTGCCCCTCCAACACCAACCTATAGACTCTTTACACTGACGACACCGCTAATGCCTTGGGATCGGGACTGGGACTCATTCTCGAGGTCCCCACGGGCGAAATAATTCGCCAGTCTATACGATGCCCCGAAATGACTAACAACGAGGCCGAGTATGAGGCTGTCATTGCATGTATAAAACTAGCCATCAAATATGGGGCTCGACGGCTCGTTCTCCATTGCGACTCCCAACTCGTAGTGAACCAAGTCACTGGTACTTACCAAATCAAGGAGCAGAGATTGCAAAAATACCAGTCGGAAATCCACAGATTAATGACTGAGTTCGACGAGTGCCGCTTCAAACAAATTTCGAGGGCACGGAACGTTGAAGCAGACGGCTTAGCAAAATTGGCCGCAGCCACTAAAAATGTCACGACCCAAAATCCACTAAGAGTCGTGGTGGCGCCGGAAACCTCTGTCAGGCCAGCCAACTAAATTATCAATTAATTCCTCTTTTAATACTTTTGAAAATCTAAGGTTTTTCCTTCCATTTTTATAAATAAAAGTTCACTACTTGAATTCAAATTTAAATAATAACAATTAGTACAAATCCGTTGTAAACCATCCCAGAAACCAGGTGTCACAAGTACATGAGCAACTACTGATAAGAGAAATAAAATAAAATATTCGCCCGGAATACAGTGGGCAGAAAGTAAATACAGTACACTGGAAGGGACTACCCTAGCTGCGATCGCCTCAAATGGTANGTAGTATGAGTACGTAATCAACGTGTACTCAGTGAGTGTCCCGCCTAATCCCGAAGGGGTAGAGACGAGATGGTCAACTTTGACACACTCTAATAGTCCAACGGTTATTTATTCTCAATATACATATCACCAGAGGATTTATTTTCTAACCTGATTTTTATCCAAATAGAGGAAACAAGTAAGCACGTAATTCCTTCAAAGGAAATTTCCAAGGTTTCTTTTCATTATTAACAATATGATCTCGAGCCATAGTGAGGCATGTATCAGCTTAAATAAATCCAGGCAGCAATATAAGCTTGCGCAAATCATACCCAGGCGACGGCCCGATCCAATAGAAATAAATGTGCACTTGCCGAGGGTCGACGGTGCACCTATAGATGCATCTATTAATCTGCTGAGGCGTTCGGCTCGGTCCAAAATAAACACACACAGACAGACAATCAGTCAAGAATTCAACGTGGAGTAATTATGCCAGAAAGGCCAATTATCTTTAATAATTTGAGAAAAACGAAGCTTAAGTCTCTTTAGGAATCCGTTTATTAAATTAAATGTGAATTATTACCCCGCTCGCGAATCATCCATGCGGCGCGAGTACACATAAGATACATGCTCAGATAGCCAATTAGAATTTTATCGAGGAACAATTATTCAAACAAACCAATTCTCTGTTTAACAATTCAGGAAATGATGTTTAATCTCTTTTTAAATTCATTTACTAAACAAAGGTGATTTAAACAATCCAAGACATCAATGAGTTCATAATTTATTCAACTATAACATGCTTTTGGGTCTTAGACTACCGGGACAATTGCATGATAGTGGCTACGCACGAACTCTCGTCACCTCGTACGTACGTAGCCCTAAAAAATAGGAGCACATAATCATTCACTTCATAAATTCCCTCTCACAAGATTAGAAAGGAGACTCACCTCGCTCCGAAGATCCACAACCGGCATTCTACATTCTTCAAAAGGTTCGAACCAACGCAAAATGCTCCAAAACTAGCCAATAGTCGTGCAAATCCATTAATATAAGCTCAATTAAACTTTACAACCCAATTTGTAACAATTCCTAACCTCGGACGAAAAGGTTGACAAAAATGCCCTCGGGCCCACGAGCCCGGAATCCAAAATTTTTTGAAGGTAAAGATTACCCATAACCTTAGGAACTCAAATATATAATTTTCTCCTAGTTTTATACTCAAAGTCGTGGCTAAAATCTAAGATTTATAATTTTCTAGGTTTTCATCCAAAATCCCAATATTTACTCTAATTTCCGTGCTTAAATCCATATATAATTGATATATTTAAATCAAAAGTGATAGGTATGACTTACCTTAATCATTGACGACAAAATCCTCTCTTGAAGCTCCCCAAAATTGCCCATGCCATGGAGAAATGTGATAGAAATGGCCAATCCCCAACCTTAAAATGACATTCTTCCATCCAGGGATTTCCGCTCATGCGGAAAAATCCCGCTTCTGTGAAACCCACTTCAGCAAAAAATGATCCGCTTTTGCGGTCCCTGGCTTCAGCCCATCTTCGCTTCAGCGGAAGCTAAACTGCATCAGCGGTTCCGCTTAAGCGATCAAAAAGCCGCTTCTGCGGCCACCTGGGCCTGACCCCCTTTCCGCTTCTGCGGAATATGCGCCGCTTTTGCGGCTCTTCCTCATGCCCCACCTTTTCGCTCCTGCGGGCCTCAGACCGCATCTGTGGTCCAGGAACCGCAGATGCCGTTATGACAGAAGCAGCACACTCAGCCTTCCAAATTTCCAAATTTTGATCCGTTAACCACCCGGAATCCACCCGAGGCCCCAGGGATCCCAACCAATCATACCAACCAATCCCAAAACACATTACGGACTTGCTCGAGGCCTCAAATCATAACAAACAACGCCAAAAACATGAATTACACCCTGATTCAAGCTTTATGAACTTTGAAACTTCAAACTTCTATTTACGATGTTTAAGCCTATCAAGTCATGTCCGATTGACTTCAAATTTTGCACACAAATCTTATTTGACATTACGGACCCACTCTAACCTTCTAAATTGGATTCCGACCCCGATATAAAAAAGTCAACCCCCTGGTCAAACTCTTCAAAAACCTTCAAATTGCTATCTTTAGCCAAATGGCTTCAAAATGGTCCATGGACCTCCGAATTCACTTCCGATTGCGCTCCCAACTCCAGAATCACCATACGGAGCTACTCCCAGTCTCGAAATTCCAAACGGACATTGATAGCACCAAAATGCACCTCAAACCAAACTTGTGAAATTTCTTCTAAAATGCTAACTTCCACAATAGGCGCCAAAACGCCCCCGGGTTATCCAAAACCCGAACCGGGAATACGCCTAAGCCCGATATCATCATACGAACCTGATGGCACCTTTAGATCTTGATTCCTAGTTCGTTTACTCAAAATTCCAATCCTAGTTCATTCTTTCAAATTTAAGCTTCTGAAATGAGAATTTTCACTTAATTTTAACTTCGATCTTTCTGAATTTAAGTTCCGACCATGCGGACGAGTCATAATACCCGATGATATTCCCTTTTTATTCAAGCAAATAAGTCTTAGAGTCCAATCCCAACATCCGGAATTCTATGCCAGGCCTATTTCCAATCATACGATCACTGTATCAATCACTATACAATGTACTCAAATATGACTGCATAACTCTGCTGAATTCACACCTTGCATCACCTTACTCATAGGACCACAATAACATTTCTGTTTGAATTAATCAAAATTCCACGAATCCGATGTTCCCATTGCACCTCATGACCTACATGGGTATTACTCTAACTATTACAATACCGCCACAATGGATGAGATGCCGAAATTCATAATCAACTGTCGAGTCAACCAACCATCGGGTCCACACTTCTGACAAGAAACATTACCACATTCTGAACCAAATAATGATCTTCGCTCCTTAATATACTTCGTATAATTAGATTGCACTGATCCTAAATCCCACAATCTCATCTTACCCAATACGAACTGCTCAGGCGGTAAGCCACTCTGAATGCGATCAAAAGTCCCATATGACTCCACAATGTGCCAATAGGCCACCAATCCGAACACAACACAAACGAAAATCGAACTATGGAAGGAATTACCTAACCCCTGCACTAATACGGACTTTCATTAAAAGATAGGAAGCGAAACACACAAGGAAATAACATATAGAAAAACCAGACTCGACATTACACTTGTTGCGGCGCGCAACCCGATCCAAATAACATACCCGTGGCGGCGTGCCACCCGATCCGCACATCGATCTCACATAAGGAGATTGCACTTCGAGCTAAATCTGCTTATTGCGATAAAAATATCAAATTTCGATCGTAAGCATGCTAAGTGCATAATACCATCCCTGAGAAATCACATAGCGCTATAGGTTCAAAACTCAAGCACAACTGAGGTGCGATACCATATCTAAATCTCAAGAGCTATCCTGCTCACATAACATCATCGCAATGAGGAACCTCAACACATAGGAATTTGTTAAGCCGTCTTACAACTCATACGGCGCAATACATCATTACTTGGAATAGCTGATGAAAACGTAACACCCCGACTGTTCCTCCATAGGGAACATTCTCTTAAACGAACACAACTGGCCTGATATAAGGCCTAAATTCACATTTAAATCCATCCACCGACCTCAAGTCGATCCTGATCACATCAAATTAATCTAATGACCTTTCAAAGGTCCATACTAATTTCCTTCTTCTCGTAATACACAAGAACAAACGTCATAACCAGAGTACAATCCACAACTCAGAATCCGAGTGCCCTCCAGGCATCCATTTTCAATTTAACGATATCATCACAATTCTTCATACTTGGTTTATATCTTTAATCAATCAAGTGGCGTCGTGCCACATTTATGCAATCTTCCTGTGGAACACACTCCCACAATCTACCATAACAATTAACTGGGTCTTACCTCCAACCCACCGACCGCACTAACGCTGATAAGCGATCAAGAATCATTAACCATGATACAAGCCCTCGTTACAAACACCAATCTCTGGTGACGCTGAAAACAACCCCAACTTATTTTAATCATTCAACCCCTTTCCTTGCTCATCCAAGCCCGTGACATCCTTGTCAACACTGAAGTGCAACCTTGATCCTCACTTAGTATTTCCATGCTACTCACTGCACCCAACGTGCCAACATATGATAGAACACGATTTTTCATCATAACTCCGAAATCATTACTATTTTAACACTTCATCATATATGAACTTTTCACTTAACTCACTGCGGGAGAATCATAGCAATACACAGGTAAATTCCCATAACCGTAGAATATGCAAATCTGCAAGTAGTGGCCCAAGCCACCATAGCCCTTCCGAAATCTGCTTCCACATAACAAGCAACAACCGTAGAATGTTTTAGAATGTTATCAATTACGGCGGCCGACAAACCTCACACGTACCGCCACAATTCAAACGCATAACTCGATCACGCTGGATGAACTGATCACCACTACCAATATGCCAAGTTAACCATGGCAAATCAATCTACTTCCTTCCACTAAATCCTTGACTGCCTTATAAATAATACTTCTTCATTCAACGCATAACATACTCTATCTGCACTCATCCCAAGTGACCTTGAATCACGAGACCATGCTGTCTCGAATCCCATGAACCATTTCGTATTTCTCAATGCTACCCGTAATTCAAAATATCATAGAACATTCTGGGCACCTTCTCATCAGCTGCTACAAAGCTTGATTCTTAAATGTACTCATAGGCTCGAAATCATTGAGCACCTTACTTTAACTTCCGAATTCACTAGGACCATTATTGAGAGCCACCCGCTCTGTCTTGGTACCGAATATAACTCACTCCATAGATCTTATAACACATGAACACTCTCTCCGCGAAGCACCCGGCGAAATCACTTCCTCTGAAACTTGCATCTATACGAGGCATAAATCCTGAACCTTTTTCCTAGTCCGAACATGAGCCAATAAGGCCAACCATCGCATGCCTCCAACAACTCATTTGCTCGAATTACCACTTGTGGTCTTTTCTCATAGCTGAAATAATCCATCAATATGCTAATAACCAGAAATCACGCAAGTAGTTAAGCATACGGCCCAATTATAGGCGGTGGGACTCTCCCACTTAGCTTGAAGTCATTATTTCACCATTCTTGAGTTCGCCCGACCTTTTTACCTCTTATTGACATAACCTCGCACCATAAGTTATCAAAATTTCTCGGAATCTTCCTGTAAATCCCCATCTTTCATATTCTGAATCATTAACCACATTCGCACGACCGATCTCTTTGTTGAACAACCAATATAATTCTTTGCAGAAGCTTCGCTGACCACGCGACCGCTAACCTGCTCACGGGGAATAGCCCACCTAGGGGAATCACCTCCCGACATCTTCCCACGTTGCTGCATGGGTACATTCACCATGATACCAATAGCCCATCCTGAGTCCGAGCTCACGTTCCAGTTGCATAAGTCCATTCACCCCTCGCAGACATCAATTAAATGTGCGGCAACATCCTTCCAAAGTCAGGGTTATGCTGCACCCTCCTCCATTTCAAGCAGCTCCTTTTCGCCATATCAATCTTCTGCCGCATAATAGCCCATACTTCACATCATACCCGCAGGCTTCAATCACCAATCATTAAAATCCCCAATTTGATCCAAACTCTCTTTAAGGCGCGTAGTCTTCCTACTACCAACCCATATGCAACACCCGACACTCTCCCACTTTGGCGGAACTCATCTCTTTAATTAACCACTCGACCTTGCTCCTCATACTTGGCCTTCCAGAAGTTTTAAACACCACCTGACACTTCCCACATGTCCTTCCTCATACTTTACTGCTCAATTGTTGCCTTAAATGAAATCTATCTTCGTGGCACTTGAATCCACCATTGCTACTAACCTCAAGCCTTTCCAAAGGTCGCCTTTATCAAACCATCAACATTTGCAGTACTGATTCAGTCCAGAACCACCGCATCCCGTGATATCTGATAGTTGCATCTTCAATAGTATTTTACAATATTCCTCCATAAGGCGAATTGTAGCAGATTATAACACCGACAAACTTAAAGCTTTCAATTAGGACAACAACGCCTCTATGTAGAGGAGACTCCACCACGCTTGCAATTACCACGTTTCATTACTTCCACTAGTCCACATCTGACCATCCTTAGTTCGATTACCCTTCCCCTACCAGAAATAAAATACTGAATCCCTTTGATTACACACTAAATAAACCTCCCTTTAAGTCATTCACTGCCCCGACACATGGGAAAACACCCTACCATCACAACAACACTGCGGAATAATCGCTCATAAGCATTACGACAACATGTGCCTGGCCTCAAGGCTCTCAGAAGTTTTGTTACGGAGCTAAAACAATGGAATATACCTCCGTAGCGTGACTATAATAGTCCAATCAACTATACCGGGTAAATCATTCCGCACACACCTGTAGTGCCATTAAAATCCTTCGATTTTTGATTTTTATAACAAGCGCTCGCGTCGCGTAAGATTGAGCGGAAAGGAATCAAAGGCATAAGCCTCAAATAAATCGAACCGCACGATAAGGAAATCAAAAGGGGAAGTACTCCTAACAGCCCTGTAGCCTCCCGAGGATAAGTACAAACGTCTCCGTACCGATTCGCAAGACTCCACTAGACTTGCTCATAACTCGTGAGACCGATGGGACCCTATTGCTCTGATACCATGTTGTCACAACCCAAAATCCACTAAGGATCGTGGTGGCGCCGGACACCTCTGTCAGGCCAGCCAACTAAATTGTCAATTAATTCCTCTATTACTACTTTGAAAATCTAAGGTTTTTCCTTCCATTTTTATAAATAAAAGTTCACTACTTGAATTCAAATTTAAATAATAACAATTAGTACAAATCCGCTGTAAACCATCCCAGAAACCCGGTGTCACAAGTACATGAGCAACTACTGATAAGAGAAATAAAATACAATATCCGCCCGGAATACAGTGGGCGAAAAGTAAATACAGTACACTGGAAGGGACTACCCTAGCTGCGGTCGCCTCAAATGGTGTAGCTCACCTAGTCCCAACGTCATCCATGCTGCTACACCCAATAGGCTGCTAGAGGTGTATATATATCTGTGCAACAAAAATGCACAGAAGTGTAGTATGAGTACGTAATCAACGTGTACTCAGTGAGTGTCCTGCCTAATCCCGAAGGGGTAGAGACGAGATGGTCAACTTTGACACA
>MU733823.1:21515-35925 GCA_026770625.1 Nicotiana glauca | reverse complement strand
CCACCTTTTCGCTCCTGTGGGCCTCAGACCGCATCTGCGGTCCAGGAACCGCAGATGCGGTTATGACAGAAGCAGCACACTCAGCCTTCCAAATTTCGATTCGTTAACCACCCGGAATCCACCCGAGGCCCCCGGGACATCAACCAATCATACCAACCAATCCCAAAACACATTACGGACTTTCTAGAGGCCTCAAATCATAACAAACAATGCCAAAACCATGAATTACACCCCGATTCAAGCTTTATGAACTTTGAAACTTCAAACTTCTATTTCCGATGTTTAAGCCTATCAAGTCATGTCCGATTGACTTTAAATTTTGCACACAAGTCTTATTTGACATTATGAACCTACTCCAACCTTTGAAATTGGATTCCGACCCCGATATCAAAAAGTCAACCCCCCGGTCAAACTCTTCAAAAACCTTCAAATTGCTATCTTTAGCCAAATGGCTTCAAAATGGTCCACAGACCTCCGAATTCACTTCCGATCGCGCTCACAACTCCAGAATCACCATATGGAGCTACTCCCAGTCTCGGAATTCCAAACGGACATTGATAGCATCGAAATGCATCTCAAACCAAACTTGTGAAATTTCTTCTAAAATGCTAACTTTCACAATAGGTGCCAAAATGACCCTGGGTTATCCAAAACTCGAACCGGGCATATGCCCAAGTCCGATATCATCATACGAACCTGCTGGAACCTTTAGATCCTGATTCCGAGGTCGTTTACTAAAAATTCTAATCCTAGTTCATTCTTTCAACTTTAAGCTTCTGAAATGAGAATTTTCACTTAATTTTAACTTCGATCTTTTTGAATTTAAGTTTCGACCATGCGGACAAGTCATAATACCCAAAATGAAGTTGTTCATGGCCTGCTACTGCTGAACAGAGTGCTGGTATTCAAAACTACCGATCGGGTCGTTACAAAAAACTTCAACAAAGAATGCGCGGTCACCTTCCTCCATTCAGCCATTGATCACACTGAGGTACTTTCTTTAAATTTGACCTAGGACTAGCACAACCAATTTGTATCCTATCTGCAGGACGGAACACTCCCACTCGACAAAAAAGAAGCAAAGAAGCTCTGCGTACAGGCCGCCCGGTATTGCCTGATAAACCATGAGCTCCTCAAAAGGACGTTTGGTGGACCCCTGGCCAAGTGCCTAGGGACGCACCAAACGAGGACAGTACTCGAAGAGGTACGCGAGGGTCACTGTGGCGCCCATACAGGTAACCACGCCCTCGTGCGCTGCATAATATGGGTCGGCTATTATCGGCCCACTATGAAGAAAGAGGCAGCAGAATACGTTCGTCGATGCGAAAAATGCCAAAAGTATGACCCTATGATACACCAACCAGGAGAACCCCTCCACTCAGTCACTTCCCCATGGCCTTTCATCAAATGGGGAATGGACATAGTCGGTCCCCTACCAGTGGGACTAGGGAAGGTACGATTTCTATTAGTTTTAACTGACTATTTCTCCAAGTGGGTGGAAGCAGGTGCGTACGTCCAAATACACGAACAGGAAGTCATCGCCTTCATATGGAAGAATATCATCTGCCGATTCAGCATTCCCAAGGAAATCGGCTGCGACAACGGATGACAGTTCATCGGCTAGAAAAAGATAGTTTATCGGTTGGAAGACGACAGAGTTCTTCGACAAATGGAATATTAAGCGAATACTCACCACACCATATCACCCCACCGCCAACGGCCAAGCAGAGTCTTCCAACAAAACAATATTGAACGTACTGAAAAAGAAACTCGAGGAAGCCAAAGGGCTATGGACCGAGCTACTACCAGAAGTGTTGTGGGCACACCGGACCACACCCAAATCCTGCACAGGAGAAACACCGTACTCACTTGTCTACGAAATCGACGCGGTCATATCAGTCGAAGTCGGCGAACCAAGCTTGAGGTATTCATATATCAGCGGAGCAGAGAACGACATAAACAGACTTCAAGACCTCGATGAGGCCGAGGAAAGAAGAGAAATGGCCCATATAAGAATGGTGGCTCAGAAACAACAAGTCAAAGGATACTACAACAAGAGATCCAAAATAAGACCACTCAAAGTGGGAGACTACGTCCTCAAAGCCAAACATTGGCATTAAAAGACCCAAGCAAAGGAAAACTGGGCACCAACTGGGACAGACCCTACAAAATCACAGCAGCAGCAAGTAAAAGAGCATTCCAATTAGAAACAATGGAAGGAAAAATGCTCCAAAAGAATTGGAACGTCGCCCACCTCAAATATTTCCATTTATGAAAGGCGTCTCCCGAGTCGCGCTATTTTTCCCTTACCTGAGTTTTGTCCCAATTGGGTTTTCTCGGGGAGGTTTTTAACGAGGCGGCAAACAGGACACCTGGAGATATTTGCGGAACAAGTTTATCATACCAGCCACTCCATGCACTCTCCTGACTGACATGACAAAGGGACTGGACTAGCATGATATCCAATGTGTAAAAGGCTAAGGCCATCTCCAGTATGCAAACGGCTAAGGCCATCTCCAGTATGCAAACGGCTAAGGCCATCTCCAATGTATAAACGGCTAAGGCGATCTCCAGTTTGCAAATGGCTAAGGCCATCTGCAACGTGTAAATGACTAAGGCCATCTCCAATGTGCAAACGGCTAAGGCCATCTCCAATGTGCAAATGGCTAAGGCCATCTCCAATGTATAAACGACTAAGACCATCTCCAATGTGCAAACGGCTAAGGCCATCGACATTATTATGGCTAAGGCCATCATCGTCAATCGTTGACCCAGCTCGACTACGACAAGCAAGTAATTCGACGACAGTCAAAGTTACGTATATGGCTAAGGCCATCGACATTATTATGGCTAAGGCCATCACCGTCAATCGTCAACCCATCTCGACGACGACAAGCAAGTAATTCGACGATAGTCGAAGTTACGTATATGGCTAAGGCCATCGACATTATTATGGCTAAGGCCATCACCGTCAATCGTCGACCCATCTCGACTACGACAAGCAAGTAATTCGATGACAGTCAAAGTTACGTATATGGCTAAGGCCATCGACATTATTATGGCTAAGGCCATCACTGTCAATCGTCGACCCAGCTCGACTACGACAAGCAAGTAATTCGACGACAGTCGAAGTTACGTATATGGATAAGGCCATCGACATTATTATGGCTAAGGCCATCACCGTCAATCATTGACCCAACTCGACTACGACAAGCAAGTAATTCAACGACAGTCAAAGTTACGTATACGGCTAAGGCCATAGACATTATTATGGCTAAGGCCATCACCGTCAATCGTCGACCCAGTTCGACTATGACAAGTAAGCAATTCGACAACAGTCGAAGTCACATATATGGCCAAGGCCAAGGCCATCACCATCAACCGTCGACCTAGCTCGATCGCGACAAGTAAGTAATTCGAAGGCGGTCATAATTACATATCTGGATAAGGCCATCGGCTTCATTTCGGCTAAGGCCACCAATATTAAAACGTCGACCTAGCTCGACCACGGAGGACAGCACTTCGGCGATGGTCGAAGCTACATCTCACAGGCTAAGGCCGTCGCCAACAGTCGCCAACCTTGTTCGACTACGACGAATGGCACTTTAACAACAATTGAAGTGATGTCATTATTAGCTAAAGCCACCACTATTTAGCATCAAAGCCACATCCTATCGGCAGATAGCACAGACAACGTCCAAAAAAACACACTAAAATCCTGCAAGTAAGCAAGCACCCGCTCTACGGAGACGAGGTACCGAAAATAAAAGATACAAAAGGAGAGGAATGGCAGCAAAAGTACAACTTTCATTATCATCCAAAAAATGCATGTACACCTGACCTTACAAAAGATCCCCATTACATTCAAAAATACAACAAAAACAAAAAATATATACAAGTCCTAAGGGGCTTCGCCCGTCACCCCTGTGTGACCGCCATTCTGCTCATTGTCCCCTGCCTGACCGCCATCTTGTCCATCGATGCCCCCGGGTTGGTAAGTTGCATAGATCCAAGAGCCGAATTCTATACGGTTGATGTCTTCGGAGTTATAGCCCGCCCGGCCTGGGGAGTCAGAACTATACCACAGGTTTCGCGGGCAACACGGGCTACGCGCCGTTGCTCCTGAACCTCCGCCTTAGTGGCTTGACTCGCAGCCAAGTACTCCTCGAGTACGACTAATCTGGCCTCAGCATATACCCACATCTCATGCGCCTCACGATGCGCATCCTCATTAGACCTTGGCAGAGTAGTCCGCTTAAGGGCTTCAATCTCAGCCGCCCTGGCATTGAGTTTGGCGGTCAAGGCAGCGACCTCGGTTCGCAAATCAGCATCTTTCGCCACTACCCCACGGCTAACCTCTAATCCCTCTTCCTTCGACTGAAGAAGAGTCTCCAGCTCAATGTTCTGAGCCAGAGCTGTCATCAGCTGCTCATCGATCTTCTCTAGCTCGACCACCCTCCGTTTTAGTTGAACCTCCAACTGTTCAAGGCCCTCATGAAACACCCAAAACTCTGGGTCATGTTTAAGTAGATCCACCAATGCCTGATTCTTGGCACGACACCGTTGGTACTTCTTCACCATCTTGTTGAAAGTGGCCGCCTTCTTTTGCGCCCGTCGTCTCCTCTCCACCTCCAAAATGAGAGTCGAAAAAGAAAAGGAAAAAGAGGAAAGGCAAGTCAGTACACATCAAAGTTAGCCTTACGACACACAAAGAAAACTGAAAGCTACCTACAAGGCCGCACAAGCGACCCTCCGGGATAGATCCCCGTCACTAATACCCTTCAGCATTTCACGCTCAGCAGCCGCACATAACAGGGTCATATTCGTTGCGGCCTACTTGCTGTGTTGTAATAGATTATACCCCCAGGGATCATAATTCGGCGGTTGGACCTACCCGCCATCATATCCACATGGGCTGGATCCCTCGCTAACCCATCTGCATCTCCATGGGCGGCCTCGGGGTCCGCCCTCTCGGCATCACCGCCCACTTCTCCAATAGCAGCTGACGAACCGCTCTTCGAAACACGGGTTGGGCCGGTATCGGCGACAGCTCTCCTTTGAGGAGCCAACCTCCCCGAACGGATAACATCGGCCATAAAAACCGGCCTCAACACTTGACGGGACTCACTTACCCTCCCGACTTCAGTTGTTATCCCCTTGCCCGTTATCAACCGCCGCCTCTTTCTCTCTAGTGGCTCCTCACCTTCAGAAGTTTCATCCACAGGACGCGGGGATGGAACTGAAGGAGTCGCTTCATTTACGGACGTCGCCACAGGTGCAACCTCCTACTGAGGAACAAAGAGAGCGCCATCATTGAACGAACCGCAGGGTATGTCTTTACCATCAGAATCGGTCTCCGCCCTAGGTGAGGTAAAAACGGCCTCTTTCCTCCTGGGGGCGCTCTGACCTGCCAACACAAGTAAGTCAGGTAACAAAACCTAAGGGAGCTTCCAAACCAAAGTCGAAAAATTACCTGATGGGCTATACTGTTGACAAAACGCGGCCCAGGTATGAAACTCCTCCATATAAGGTATCAACTTTTCCACCCATGATTTAATATTGTCAATAAATTGGGGTGGAGAAGCCCTCACTACAAAACAAAAGAGAAGGAAATCACAGTGACCGAATGGTCAAGGTCACAAACAATCATGAATTCCACAGATAAAGGTACTTACGTTCTGAGTTCTACCTTTTCGGGAACCCTTCAGGGTTAGACACCAGGTGCTCCGTTATGATGTAGAAGTACCTACGCAGAAGCCGCGGTTGGTCTTGTCGTCGGACTTAACTACCAAGCCCTTCGTACCACGGCTCTTCAATTGCAGTATAGTACCCCTCAGGTAACGAGGGTTGAACAATTATAAAAGATGATGAACTAAGACTTCGCACTCATCCTTAGCTGTGTACGTGGTCAGAATCCTGCACATCTTCAAGGTGAAGGAGTAAGCTGAGCCGGACACACGTTGAAAAAGCGGCAGAGCTCCTCCGCTAGAGGGTAAATCGGGAGACTATAACCGATCAAAAATGGGTACTCGTAAAATGTGCAGTACCCAGGCCTGTGCACATTGGCATAATCTATCCCAACCGGAGCCATTTCCACATGGCCCGGAACATTGTGTGTCGCTCGAAGATTGTCTAAATGAGATTGCAATAATTCACTATGCACCCAGGGAAGGACTGGGCTTTACGTTTGAAAATCTTTTCGAATGTGTATTTCCTTTGGGAGCACATTATCTACCGTAAGGGGAACGAGGGTCTTTTCTACTTCTTCCTCGTCGCCGCCGGAGGAGGGTGTAACCCTAGACGGGGCAGTGTCCTTGGTCTTTTTACTACCTTGAAGACGTTTTTCCATGTTCTGTTTAAGA
This sequence comes from Nicotiana glauca, assembly GCA_026770625.1. Taxonomy (NCBI): domain Eukaryota; kingdom Viridiplantae; phylum Streptophyta; class Magnoliopsida; order Solanales; family Solanaceae; genus Nicotiana; species Nicotiana glauca. Next base: position 29,563 of record MU733823.1, on the reverse strand, counting down.
AATAAAATACTAACGACGAGAAATATGACTTCAATGAAGTGGAGGAGTCTCACACGAACTAACGGTTACAAGAAAGAAAGGCAAAGAAGGAAACCGGAAAATGTTTTCCAAAGGTTCGAAAGGTGAATCGGATTGAACCTTTCCCCTATTTATAGGGTTAGGTTGCGCATAAATCAAAAAGGCATGATTCAAAACGTGCGCGGGAAACCAAAATGTCACATACTCCTCCAAACCGCCTTGGGAATAAGTGTACTAATGACGCATACGGGTGATGACGTCATTCCGAAAAGGAAGCCACACGTCAGCGGCTCAACAATGTCATACATTTCATCTCATTCACGATGTCGCCCCGGGGCAAGGTCAAATTCTCTCAAGACGAGGTTTGCATTTCCGCCCATTGAAGACGCCTACCGAATGCGTCTCCAACGAACGGAGGGACTAACTGTATAGGGTCAAATTTGACCCTCAACGTCTCTACGCCTATGGGTACGCCCAGTGAGTATACGTCAACTAAAGCAAGGGTACGACTTGGACGTGGGGACAAAAGCGACGTCGTTTAAAGCTCAGTGTCTTCACTAAGAAGACGTTACCTATTTTTGTACCTTTATGATTATTTCGATGAAGGTCTCCTACTATATAAAGGAGACCTTCACATTGTAAAAGGGGCATCATTATTATTCTCGAATAATACAACTCTTTGATTCTCTCCTACTCTCTCTCCACCTTTATCTCTAACGAATACTTTCTCTCGAGTTCATATTATCATTTTACACTACCAGATCCACAATAACAGCTTCATTTTTCATCTCTAAGTCTTATTATATTTGATTACGATTTACCCTCATCTACTTTCGATTGTTTTTTAAGCTTACAAAGTATATTGATAACTTTTGAGCCAAACAATACGTATTAAATATATTTTTTATTATAAATTTAGAATTTTGACTAAAATGATTAAGTTTTATTGCACTTGTACCATAAACTCTAGCTCCGTCTTTGTGGACTTTGGTGCTCAGTGGCAGAGCCATATTGAACCAAGGGGTGTCATGCGATATCCCTTCACCTAAAAATTATATTATATCATTAAAAAAATTTTATTTATGTATATATACTTTACGTTAATTCCCCTTGATTTTCTGATATATCTAATTATTTATATTTTAACACTATATGATGAAAATTCTGTCTCGGTTACTCAAGGTGCTATAAAGTTTTGACAAAAAGGGACATAAATTTATTGTATATTCATCCGATATTTAAAGGTTCTCCTCTAAGTAAAAAAAATAAATTAATTGTGCATATTTTTTATTAAGCTCAAGTTGGTGGGAAGAAAACCTTTTTGACTTACAAATGTAGAAAATTAGGTAGTGTTTTGTTCATTATCAGTGGAGATCCTACGCGGTGCTCTACTTTTAAGTCACCGTTTGGGCCCCGCAATTTTTTGGGATCGCATCAAAGAAATGTCCCTCACGTGGGCTCACTATTCTTGACTGCCGTTCCAATCCTCCTCGTGTTTCTCGGAAGAGATTTTTATATTCCTGCGGCACATAGAAAATCTTATTACCCTCAATATTTAAGGTTTAACTTAATTACACTTAGTATATTAAATTATCAATTCTATATCATAGTATATTTTAAGGGTACAATTATATCGTATATCCCTCCTTCATTCAAGGTACCATATATCCCACCACTCCCATGTTTCTCTCTCCCAAACCCTCACCCTCACCCTCACCCTCACCCACGACGTTTATGTACTGTTATTAGGAACGCTATACTTAAATACTGACTTTCTGAGCTTCTACAGATCTCTATTGTTGAGAACGTGTATTGGAAGGATTTCACCGTAATTCTTGCCGTGTGGCTTATTCTCCTACTTCTGCATCTCTTTAAGGTTGTTTGCTTTAAATTGCTTGCCTGTTTGTAATGCCTGTTGACGCCCCTTTTTTCCTAAAGTGAAATCGGGTTCACGACATTCGAAAAGACAACTCTTATCCCGTTTGGGAATTGGATTTTTGGAGTTTGGAGAGTCGCCACCTAATGATTATAGTGCATTAGGACACTTTTAGAAGAATTAAAGATGCAGACAAGAGTTTTGGGTAAGGGCTTGAAATTATCTCAAGGGGAAGGTGTTAGGCACCCCTCAAGATCCACTAGTGTGGTTCCCGGCCATGCTACAATTATGACTTTGAATGCAAATGCGAATAGACTAACAAGTATTGAAAATACAAAGTAAAAAGCATAAAAGGGTTAAAAGTAGTGCTGAAATTCAGGAAAGGAGTAGTTTGGTTATAAAGAAATGTGCAAGTAGAGGGAAGAAGTCAAGCAATTAGTGCAAACAAAAAAATCGTGTGAGAAAATAGAAGTTGAAAGTGCTGCAGCTTTTAAAGTTCTGAAAAAATAATAAAAGGAGAGGGGAGTCCTAGGTTTATACATTACATGGATCATTCGCACAACACTGGTACCCAACTGTACACATAGTGTTGTCGTGTAATCATCATCTCCATGTCTACCCTTCCCACCCCCTTAAGGTATTAAAATGTGAAACAGTATCGTTTACTTATCTCATGCTACTACCCGTCCCAATCCTATCAGTCCCGGGGTATTAGGACTTCTGATCCTAAAAGGAAAGAAAGGGATGGAGGCCTTTGTAGAGTTTAAAGGATAAAATTCTAGCGCGACATTCAAAACAAACATCAAATAAAGGGAAGAATAAACAAGCAAATAAAGCTCAAATAAACCCCAGAAATCAAATAAGCATATAGTTTAGCATGCCTTGACAAATACTGATTTGGTCTTAAATTAAAGTTAAGCAGCGAGTGGACTGGTTCAATACATATATTTAGACAGAAAGTCTGCATTAGGCAACGCGGATACAGTTGTCAGAGACTGACCCAATGATTAGTTAATCAACCTTTTATCTATGTGTTGAATAAAAAGAAACTAGGCAGAGGATCTACTGATTTCAGGAAAAAGGTGCGAAAGAGTTACCAGTTTGACAGAAAGAAATGAATTTCAGACAAGATGCAAATTGATTTTAGAAAAAGAGTTATCAATTGTTTCAGAAAAGATGCAGACTGATTAAAAAGTTTACGAGTTTCTGGAAAGTGCAGATTGATTATAGAAAAGGTTTACCAATTTTAACAGATTTTAGAAAAGAGGTAGAAAATTACCATTTTAGTAAAATAGATACGAGTTCCAACAATTGATACTGTTTTAAAACGAATGAGGCTGTTAAAAGTCGAGATTTCCTATAGGCATGCTTTCTATACGTTTACTGATTTTAATACCTTTTCAGACATTAACAGAAGTCTTATGCACATGATGTCTATATGCAACCTTATTATTAAACCTACAAACGGTTTGCCTAATGACATTTGTATATGGAGAAATGCAAGAGCCTATAGACATGATATCTATATGTGTATTTGCGGAAGAATCAGAAATTAACCCCTATAGGCATGGTATCTACCCTTTGTGCATAAAATAAACCCCATCCCATTTTTCTACTAAATCCCCATGAGTTTATTACAAATTATTACAGCCCAATAAATCAAACTGGAAATTAAAAGTAGATCAAAAGCTAACAGCTAGATCCGAGCAGCCTAATTCAACCTTAATATTTAACAATATGCGACTGAGCCACTTTCGGGATCCAGATTTCCAAAGCCTTCTCTTTATCCAGGGTGTTTCAAAGTTCCAAGGAATCTCAGGGATTCCCGGCATTGCTTACACCCAAGATACCATTAGAATAGAAACAGTGCAGTGTGGAAGAGCCAGCTCTCAGGCATCCAAGTTCAGAGGGAGCTCAGGGGGTCCCAAAGCATGGCTTGCAAGAGAGGGGAAGACATTAATAGCTAGGAGTAAGTGCAAAGTGAAAGGGGAATTGGGGAGCCATGAAAGGTGGTGGACATACCTAGCCATAAAGTAGGCTGGCACACCCCTGATCACCTTGCTTGGTCAAACACATCAAGAGCAGACCCTTGAAGGTCAGTCCGGGGTCTGGACAGCGATTAGAACACTGCCAGACCCAAGTCTAAAGCTCAAAAACACATAAAGGAGGGAAAGGGAAGGGGAACTGATTGAATTTGGGATTCAAAGAATCCAATCCAGAATCATGGACAAAAATATCACAGTGTTGTCATGCCCTGAACTATAACTCACATATAAAGGGGTATGAGGGTTTGAGATTCATAAAATATCAAATTCATGACAAGCAACTGACAGGATACATAATACTGAATTACAAAAGAAAGTGAGAACATGTTACAATATGCTAGCAGCAATGTCAACTAAAGAATTGGATAGAAGTGATTAGAACTAAAACACATTGTGGTGGAAGCATGTAAACTAACTGAGACACCCCAGTAAAGAAGCAAAATAGTAATGGAGAAAGTAGAGCAAACAAAGTCCACAGCAGCACAAGTAAAAGAGAGAGTTTTATTAAGTGAGAGTAACTTGTGAACTCAGATTGTGTTTTGTGTTCGTGAGTTCAAAAAGAAGGGAGGAGAGTATTTATAGTTTTGAAATCAGGCAGGGAACAAGGTAAGAAAATAATCATGCATCAATCAATAGCAGAAGATCCCTTTAATTGAGGAATTCAAATTTGAACGGTAAAGGGCAAGAATTATTTAAGGAAGGAGATCAAGTAAACATATTGTGCATAGAATACAAATAAAGGGTAAATACATAGGAGTTCTAATTAAGGAAAGAAAATTTTGAAATACACGGTCAGCTTAAATAAGGCAAGAACGCGGTGAATCAATTAACACATAGTAAATTAGGGAACCAAGGATTCAAAAATCAACAATGAACCCAGACAAAAATAGGGGAGCCGAAAGGCTAAAGAAAGTTCTCAAATCAGTCAAGGAAAGAATCAATCAACCTTACACAAGGAAGCCTGAAATTAATCTAAGATTGAAAGTTATTTTAGAGGGACAACCAGTGTATATAAAGAGTGCACAACATCATGCATGTGAGGTTAAATCACGGCAAAGAGAAATGATAGTCAAAAAGAGGACCAAAAGCATGATAAAGAGTGAAGCAAACGACCTTTCTAGAGGATATAGCTTAGTTCAAGGATTGCAAGAAACCAAATCACATAAGGAACAGAAGTTAAAACAAGAAGGATCTTGAACCCAATCAAACAAGTTCAAGCAGACGAAACAGTTTTTTTTTCAGGGACCTAAATAGGTCCGCAAGAATTAGGGCTTTGAGATCGAACCAATCTAGAGATGAGAACCAGACAAAACACATAGCAAATAAACTCAGAAAAAAACATTCAAAAACCTCAAAAGAAACCAAGATCCCTGACATGCAAGTTCTAGAATATCATAAAAGGTCACAGTAGAAGGAAAGCACATAAAACATAGTAGAAGTACAACATAAGAATACAACAAAGAATAACATAAGAAACAGAACATGTTAAAAGAAATCAGAAAAGCTTTGAAATAATTTAACAAACCCTAAATCGGAAAAGATAAAGGTTTTGAAAATAAAGTTTTGAAGGAAATCTCGAAAAAATGCTCGAAAGCTCAAGGAAAACACAGATCTACAACGGATCGAAAAGAATCAGAAGAACCTCAAAAGTTCTAGGGTTTCAGAAGAAACCTAGACGCGAGAAGGCTTGAAAAATCACGATCTAAGCAGGAAACGTCCAAAACCAAGCTTAATCAACCATGGTTGGCCGGAGCAAGGTCGGAGATGGACAGGATCTTTGAATAAGTGAAGGTCTGAGTGAAGATCCTCAAGGTCTGGCCTCGATTCTTCAGGAAACACGCATGCAGGAGCCATTGGAGGCAAGCATGGGCCTTCAATGGCTTTGGAAGCCATGGATTCAAGCGGCTTTAGGTGGTAGCCGGAGGGAGGCGGCTAGGGTTAGGTTTAGGTCTTAGAGAGAATAAGAGAGGAGAGGGAATTTGAGGGCGACTGATAGAACGAAATGATTTAGGTTTAGGGGTGTGGGCAGATTAAAAAAGGAAGGGGAAATCGTGGCCGTTGATCAAATTGATCAACGACCTGGATTAAAAGGGGTTAAATGGGTTAAAGGTTGGGTTAAATGGAATTGGGTTGGTCCGAAATTGGGTTTGAAATTGTCAATTAGGGGAACCAATTTTGGCTATAATTGAAATAAAATGAGGCCAGATTTTAAATAGCCAATTTTCCCCCTTTAATTTATAAAAAATAATTAAAATGATTTTAAAAAAAATTAAAAGAACTGAACTAATTAATAATATATAAATATTAATTTAAAAATACTGGAAATAATTTTATAATTGTAAAATGCCATTAATCGTAATATAGGCTATAATTGCAATTGTATGCAATTTAGCTTTAAAAATATCAAATAAATTCGTAAAAATATGCAAAAATCACCTTTATTATATTTGGTATAAATATGAGAATAAAAGAAGTTATTCACCAAAATGATTGTTTTGGAAATAATTACTGAATTTTGTAGTGTTAAAATAGATGATAAATCGATTTAAAAATCATTAGCAGTTTGGAAAAGTGCCAAATCTCTTTGGTGTGCGTATATATACACATATATATTATTTTGAAAGTATTTTGGGTATAAATAAATACTTAGGAAAAAATTGGGTATCAACAGCTGCCCCTCTTTACCTGAGAAGGATGAAAGAGTTGTCGGGTAAAGATATAATGGCCAATTTTGACCGGAAGCGGCGATTTGAAAAGAATTTGACCAAGATCTGGTTTCTGAGCTGCCTACATAACTTGGTTTTACAGGAATCAGGCCGTATGTAGTTCAGGAACTATTGACGGAACATGCCGATGGCGATTCAGAAGGACGGACACGATGTTTGAGGGAGGCAAGAGGTATTTTGAAGTTGATCGGATGCGAGAATCGGAGCGGGATCGCTCCTGCTGAGATGGCCATTGCTAACCGGTGTACCTGCAAGTGAGTAATATAGGCGTATATCGTGCATAAAATGAAACATTATGCAAGTTCCCACTGGACTATGAATGTTGTCTTCAGATGGTTACGATGACGTCCTCAGACCATGATGTCCTGGGCCATGAAGCGCAAAATTTAGGGATTTGCAGGCTATGAGATGACGTTCTCGGGCCATGATGATGGTGCCTCGAACCATGATTCCTTTGAATAATGATGTGCAGGATATAAAGTGGGGTCCTCGGGCCATGGCATGATGTTCTCGGGCTATGAGGATGATGTCTCCAAACGATGACGCCTTTGGATAGTTTGGCAATATTTCAGCCCATGAGATGCAAGATTTGGTGGTATTTCAGCCGATGCAAGAAAATGTAAATGGCGATATTTCAGTCGACAGAAATTTAAATAAACAGGTGATGTTCCAGCCGATGGAGAATTTAAATAATAGTCTGGCGATATTTCAGCTGATGCAAAAAGTGTAAATAGTGATATTTCAACTGATAGAGAATTTAAATAAAGTTTGGCAGATGTTTTAGCCGATGCAAAAGAATGTAAATGGCGATATTTCAGCCGACCAAAAATATAGGTATAGATGATGGTGGAGATTTAAATATGAACTAGCAATTTTTCAGTCGATGTAGAATTTAAAATAAAGTTTGGCGATGTTTCAGCCGATGCAAAAGAATGTAAATGGTGATATTTCAGCCGATGCAAAAGAATGTAAATGGTGATATTTCAGCCGATTGCAGGACTTAAGTAAAAGGTGGCGATATTTCAGCCATGCAAGAGAAATAAAGTGGCAATATTTCAGCCATGCAAATGGAGACAACTCTTAGTCTCGGAAGGAAGAAAGGTAGCCTTATGCAGATAATGCAGGATAGAGACAACGTTTACTCTCGGAAAGGCAGAAAGGTAGACTTATGAAATGCAGATGGAGATAACGCTTAGTCTCGGAAGGAAGAAAGGTAGCCTTGTGTAGATAATGCAGGATGGAGACAACGCTTAGTCTCGGAAGGCAGAAAGGTAGCCTTATGCAATGCAGGAAATGCAGATGGAGACAACGCTTAGTCTCGGAAGGCTGAAAAGTAGCCTTATGCAATGCAGGAAATGCAGATGGAGATAACGCTTAGTATCG
>MU733822.1:25063-46324 GCA_026770625.1 Nicotiana glauca | reverse complement strand
CACAATGCAAAAACTATTTTATTTTGAATTTTTGGGAATAATTCTCATATAGGGCAAAAATCATGTGCTCACAATCACTTATGTCTATGTTGCCACGATATTGTTCTATAGAAGCGGGGGGTTTAGAAGTTCAACCCGATTTTTTTTGGTGTCTCAAGGGAGGAATCGACCTACTAATGCATATTCAATCATACCAGCATGGCCCCACTGATTTATTTTCGATCGAAGCATCATGGGCTCCCATGCGCACATCACCTGGTGGCACTATATATGCACAATGCAACACCTTCCCCTGCCAACATATTATTGACTTATGCACAAATTTGTTGAATGAAGATAGCTTGCTTACGCTAAGGCATTAGTTAGACGGGATCCCTTAATTTCTCTTATGCCCTTATTTATGCAGTGAAGAAATCAGGTAGGACTAACTACATTGCTACAAGCAATGCCGCAAAAAATGTAGTATTACTCAACCCCATATACTGAACGTAGTATAATGTCAATTGGATTTCTCAAAGAAACTCAAATCTCATCTATGTAGCTTAAAAGTCAAGATTATGGATCATGAAATGGTTAAAGCTCTTCTACATATGCTCTACAAATGACTAGCTCGTAGAAATGGTAGAAAAATCAAGTTTTGTACTTTATATGATAATGGAGATCAGAAAACAAGGTAAAAAATGTTAATGGGATATTGACCGATGATTACGAGGGTGGATCTAGAGGTTCGGTCAAGCAACCGCTAATGTTTGTATTAAGATAGGTTGTCTACATTACACCCTTAGAAGTGCGACTTTAACGACTTTAAGATACATATCTATAATATAATTAAGCTACAAAACAGCTCAAGAGGAAAATGAGGAAATGTAACAGATAATTGTCTTGGTCATTAAGAACTAACTCATGTCGAATCAAGCTTTATAGCACTGCACTCTGAGGAAGAAGATCACTGTAAAAGAGAATTGTAGTGACTGAAGTTGCTGGTTCACTCACTATAGACGTTACAAATCTGACCAGAACTCGAAGCATCAAGGAACACATGACTGCATACCTATATAAATTACCCCAACCAAAAAAAAACCATAAGACAAGTTAGAGGCTTAACGTTTCACAAAATTTCAATGTTAAGTTTCAAAATTACGACGTGGATTTGCAGGTATTTTAATAATGTTGAGATTATTAATAATGCAAGATTATTTGTAACTTAAGACTTGTTTGATTTATTGCATTAAAATAGGATACATTGTCTTTGGTTATGAGTAGGATAGTCGAATAAACTATTGTTTCCAATTTTAACCTTAACTTCCTTTAATAACATGTTTTAACAAAAGGAAAATTTTATCACTTTTCTTGGTTTATTCAGGTATATATTTACAACAACAAATCAGTATTATATCACATCGTGGGATCTTGGGAGTAGAGGCGGATCCAGAATTTAAACTCTATGGGTTCAACCTTCACGTTATTAGCAACGAACCCATTGTATATTTAAAAGTTATGTGTTCATATCGATAATTTGTTACAATTTTAGTGTATATTTATTCTTCAATTTTGTGATCCGAGTCAAAAGTATTAGGTTCAAATGAACCGACAGCAATATATGCTACATCTGCCTCTACTAGGAAAGGTAGTGTGTACGCAGACCTTATGCCCCTATTTTGTGGGGATAGAGAAGTTGTATTCAGGTATATAATTATATATAGCTAATCTCATTGTATAAAATGATACAAATATTCCAATATATAATATTGTACAAAAAAAATCCAGTGTAAAATTATATTGGTATTACACAATGTATAAAATAACACCAAATTTTATACCGGTGAAAATATTTTCATAATTCCGATACTCAAACGAGCCCTAAAAGCATAATACTTGTAATTAAAAAATGATTAGTAAGACAGAATGGAATATATACGTACCATTATGATGTGTAATACCAACAAAATTAAACAGAATGGAGTATTATTTTTCTTAAGACCAAACGATGTAATCAAAGATCAACTATAATTTAATTTGTTGTGTTTCTTGAAGAAAAGGAGTAGGAAATAAAAAGCCAAATATTGAGTTTCAATAATTGTTTAACGACCAATCTTGAGCTGACTTACAGACCTACCTTTCAAATGCACGAGTCAGTTTCATGTTATCATTCATGTGTTAAGACATTTTTTTTGGGGGGAGCCTTGTTCCATCCGGCTGTCAATATACGTAAATTATACATTAAATATACATATATTTATAAATATATCAGTTATTTTTTGATGTGGCGGCTATGCAGTGTAAGGCCCATTTAACGATGGAACATTCGCTATAGGAGTATTTTCATTTTCAAAGCCCGACACATCTTATTAACGATGAGTAGATCTTATTCAGCGCACTATAACCTTTTATTGTAAGCTTATTTGAAATTAAAGAAACAAAAATTAATTACTTTTCCATAGATTTCCACGGTTTTATGGCTTGTATGTAGGGTTGGTTAGAAGGAGACACATCTAGAGCAAGAATAAACTTTTGAAACTAAGTGCAAATTAATATGGGAAAAAAAAATTAATCCTTTTCTTTTCTTGAAACATCTATCTATAAATAAAAGGAGAAGCAAAAGAATATAATGATGCCAAGTGGCATAATCACAATTCAACAAATGTTATTTTTTTGGACACATCTCCAAGAAAATTGGAGTTTAAAATTAATTAAAACTAGAAAATAGGCAAAAAAAAAAAAAAAACATTCAACCTACGAAAAGCTACTGCCGCCCATGTTGGGCAGTTATTCTATTTATTCATTAGAATTAGAAATTAATCTTTTATTTTATTTAAGAATAATTAATCAATTATTATTAAATCTTAAAAGCTCACATTTAATTACAGTTACACCTCCTAATAATAAGGAGATAGACAAGGCAACAGTTATAATCTTCTTTAAATATTGTTTCAAGCCAAAACCTTCACATTTCACTTTAATTACAATTGCAACTCCTAATAATAAGGAGATGTTCAAGGTAACAGTTACAATCTTCTTTAAGTACAGTCTTCACCGGCAGTTTCAACCAAACACATATGTTTTCAAATCCTCAAGTTTCAACTACAGTGGTACTCAAGGCAGAGAAAAAATCAACAAAGGAGAAGTAGTTTACCAGTGAAGATGATTTAAAGATAGAAAGCTTTTCTTTTCCTACTTTTTTCATCTTGAGGCTTCTATAATTATATTAATTTTTTAAGTTTGCATCGTAATTATTCTTTCGCATAAACTTCTTATTCCCCATTGCTTATAATTTGTGCTTTTATTTTACTGTTATAGTAACTGTAACAATTTCTTTGGAAAGTATAAATGTTTGTTTTGTTTCGGTGGTTAAGTTACTTGGAGACTACTAAGTGAACACACGAAAAATATTATATTGCAACTTGGTTAATGATTAGTTGCTTAATCCAAAATATGAATCTGCTACATTTATTTTTAGGACAGGGAGTGGTTTGTATAGCAGGTCGTGATTAGAAAATAACTTGGAGCAAAAAAACATGTAAAATTGTTGTTTTGCGCCAGTAAGAATCTTCTCTAATTCAGTATATTTCTTATGGTTTTCATTTCTCTAACCCTTTTTTCCCTTAGTTATCTTCTTCTTTTGTTTGGTCATGGTTATAAGAAGGAGATCAAGTATCAAATATGGAATTATAAATAATATTTTGTCGTTGAAGTAATAATCGTTTTTATGTCACTTTTTTGTTGGATTACTTCCTTCTCTTTTCACTTTCTTCTTTTATTCTTTCTTCTATTTCTTCTTCTTTGTTTCTTTCTATACAACATACAGGAAAAAACTATTCCTATTTTATACTCATAAAATATGTTGAAAGGTAAATTGAATTTTACAGTATTACAGTTATGACTCATACATGGTAAAGTTTCAACTTAACAATATGCTAGATGATTATTGAGAAGTTGTGGTAGATATTTTAATTTTTTTCATAGTTAAGTTTTCTAAGAACTCTGTTATATAGGTTCTTAAAGATCTTCTTTCCAAATTTTCTATGGAATGATGGCGTTTATTTTTCATGGGAGGTAAGAAAGTTGATGGGTATGTTCGCTTTGTAGATTAAGTTGTCCATCTAAGCAGGACATTTTACCTTCTGTTTACATGTTTTAAATATCGGTTAAAGCAACAATACTTCAATTCAAATATATCCTTCTGCTTTTGCCTATGATTTGAAAGTACTTTTATTGGAGCTCTATTACAGTCAAGGAAAAATAAAAATAAAAATTACTAGCAGCAAGGATATGAATTAATTCAAGGTAAAGTGGAGGGTAAAAATTAAGATATTACGTATAGTACGAATCAACAATTTCTTTTATCTACTAAAAAATAAAGTGGGGGTTAAAGATGAATTACTATTTGGTTATCATAAAAAATATATGTGAAAGTATTTACCATCATTTTTAAATAACTATTTCTAACAGATTGGATTAGACGGAAGTCTTCTTCTAATCTATATTTGATTTTATCATTTCTATTATGTATAACAAAACTTATCAATTCTAATCCATCTAACATGTTTTTTCATCTTTAAATTCAAATCCCTATATATAATATGTATCTTCTATTGCTAAATAATTATTTCATGGCTTGACCAGTTACTATACGGAGTTTTGATGCTAATTACACAAATGTGAAAATATTATCATTTTATACCATATCTGAGAATGAGTCATGAAAATAGAATTTGGGTGCCAATTAAAGTGGTTGGTCCATTAAGAGCTATAAGGTTTTACACCAAATATTTTATAAAACCATCAAACTTGGCTTTCTACTAATTATTATTCTCTTTACTGCTTTGATAGGGGTTGGGAATAAGTACTTGAAAATTACAAAATTAATACTTTCAAGATTTTTAGAAACACAAAAAAAATTATCTGGGCGGGTAACTAACATAGGGAAGTCATACAACTTGCTTTCGGTCAGAAGAAGATATAAGCAAGGAAAAATTGACTTAGACAACTTGAGGTTGGGACCATTAATATTTTTATTTTAGTTTGATTAGCATACATCAAAAACTTCCTATTTTGACTCTTTATTTTTATTGTTTAAACTTTGCAGTTTGATGCTCATCTAGACCAAAAAGAAAATTACATTTTATACACTGAATTTGTTAACTAAGGGCTTACTCTATTTTCAATGGTTGATATTCCAAGGTCTATTCCATCAATGCTTGGCGGGTTTGAATGGATCAAAGAAAGATTTTGTTCTATGTCTTTAAGAGGAACTTTGTTAATTTGAACCAACATATTGTGTAGTAGAAATGAACTTTTTCAAATATACTAATACATTCGTCTAAGAATATGGCCAATATCCAAGATTGTACTTTTTTACTAATGCTTTCCTCACTAGCTATTTTCTAATCGATGCATATGTTTCCTTATGACTTGAATGTATGAATATCCAATGGATTTATATGCTCATAAAATAATAGCATTTGCATGCTCTTTTGTGTCTACCGTATTAATCAAGTAATATTCTTATAAAAAATATATTTAATATTCTCCGCGCAATGCGCGGGTACAGATACTAGTTATCAAGAAATCGGAAAGACACCGCTCCTCATGAATAATAGAGTTCAAAATAATAATGACGACGACGACTCGGTGAAATCTCGCTAGTGAGGTCTGAGGAGATTAATGTGTACATAGACTTTATCCCTACCCTGAGGGGTAGAGATACTGTTTCCGAAAGACCATCGGCTCAAGAAGACGAAAAGAGGCAATACATTAGTACTATCTATAGAAACCATGAAACAAAAACAACATCACCAGAACCCAAAAATAGATGAACACCAAAACAATAACCAGTAGATAAAATATTAAGAGAAGGGTAGTTTATATATACTGTATAGTGTAGAATAGAAAGTAGGGGTATTTTTGAGTTCTAGATCATTTGTGAGTATCATACCCAACATAAAATCTGGCATTAAGAGAAACGAAAGAGTAATGTGACTCAATATTAACCACTAGAAGTTTACGTCTAAATAATATAGAAATTTCATTACTTTTAAATTAATATCAAAATCAGGAAGAAAAAAAAAGGAAATATTTTGTTGCAATACAGTGATAAAAGTAGGAAAAAACTAAGTGTTGAGAGTGGGATTTGAACCCACGCCCTTTCGGACCAGAACCTTAATCTGGCGCCTTAGACCAACTCGGCCATCTCAACATTGAAAGCGTGATCAACTGACTATTTAATTAATTTTGGGGACCGCCGTAGATTTTAGCTTTTGTTCTACCAAAATATAAAAGCAGGTTAAGAAATGTATAACCCATAAGAAGATTCAACTAAAATCTGGTTATCAAATAAGGGATTCGTATATAAAGTAGTAAGTATATTAACTATTACGGATTGAGACATCTACAATATTGTTTAGTGTGGATAACAATGTAGGCCCAAGATATAAGTACTGATATCCAAACCTCTTTTATTTTTAAAAATCACTATGTTTTAGTGGTTATTAGCTAGTTGTAGCTATCATTTACTGTATTACTTTTTATAGCTATGTTTTTAAAATTTTTAGAGTGTATTCGATGTATTTAAGCTACTGTATTCATAAATACAGTAGCATTTCTAGGCGTAAAATAGGGGATTACAGTTAGACAGATTTTTGTATTCGAGTGTATTCGACTGTATTCATGGCGTGAAACATGAGATTACTACTGGACACATTATTGTACTTGACTGTATTCGTGGCATGAAATAGGGGATTACACTATTTTTAAACGGAAAGTGAATCAATTAACATAATAGACTCCTAATATAACTCAACAACCTCAATTATAACGCACAAAATTTGTATTTTCAGTTATAAAAAAGATTCTCAACCGAAAAATACCCCAAAAATATAGCAATCTTCAGAAAAAATTATATAATACATCTGAATAAATAAATTATATTAATTTTAAAATAAAACATATGAATACATTCATGGAATATAGCGAGATAGTAAATAAAATGAAATACATAGAATGCAGCGGGATACATTGAAATACAATGAAAAAAAGACAATGAATACAATGAAATACATAAATATAGTGAGATACATTGAAATATAATAACAGAAAATTCAAGTTGCTCAGCCCCCAACTCCGTCGTCTTTGTTCAAGAACAACCCTAATGTCGTCTCGTCAAGAGGGCCGCAATTCAAACTTGAAACTCTCAAAATTTTGCGCAAAGCAAAAGTATTTTTTTATTTTCAATAGTAGATTGTCTTCTTTTGTTAGTAATTACGAATTTCGTTGATGAAGAAAAGCAGCAATGGAGTTGGTGAGAGGCAAGGGTTGCAGTGGCCATATCTAGATTTCATTGCAAAGCAACGGCCATCAGAATGGGATGGATCCTTCCCTCTAGGTCTTTAGTAACTAACACTCGCGGAACCTCCGTCGCCTCTAGCGGTTCTTCAGTGGCCATTGATTTTTGCCTCAACCTTCTGTGCTGATTTTTCATGAATGGAGAGGCATAATGGAATTGTTGGAAAGAGACTCAGGTTATGGAGCTAGAGTTTTATTTAAAGAAAAATAATAAAAAGAGTATTTTATCGCTTAAGGGTGAGAGGTAACCATAAATAAATATTTGGCTATAAAAATCAAAAGGTAGCTATGGAATATAATTTTTTTAAAAGATATTTATTTAAAATAAATAAGGTATCAACTTTGCTATAGGAGGGTAAAAATTCCTTTATTTTTTGGGGTTGGATTATCCTAACAGTTGGGTTTTAGCTAACTCTTCTCTATATAGTCCTATTTATAAATGAAGAAATAATCCACTATTTGCACTAGGTTTCTAATGACGTAATTATTGTGCTATTACATTCTGTCACGACCCTGAATCCAGAACTGGTCATGATGGCGTCTCTCGTGAAGACAAGGCCAGCCGACAAACCCCAAATAAAGTGAAATATACAATAATTCATAATTAAGTCATTAATAAAGATAAATCCCAAAATAGAGTGAAATATATCAACTGCGGAAACAAACACATCCTGACATTGGGGTGTCACCAGTCATGAGCATCCAACATAAGTCTAGGAGTATGGAAAAGGGACTACACAATCTATTACAAAATCCAGTACAAGCGAAAGAAATAATGTTAAGAGGGAGAAACACTGGGCTGCGAACGTCGAGCAGCTACCCAGTGGACTCCGAAAATCTACTGGAAGTTATCAACCCTCGCTAGCAGGACCTGAAGCTCCTAAATCAGTACGCAGGGTAGAGGGAGTAAAGTGAGTACTCCAACTCAGTGAGTAATAACAATAAATAAAGACTAAACGATAAGAAATCATGTAAAAATACAATAACATGCTATAAAGAGGCGGAGTAAAACCAGTAAAGTGAAATAAAATAGTGAAATCTCATAAAATACCTTAGTTCAGTATAAGCTTCTTTAAAACACCTTTTTAATGGTTAAACAAGTAAATGAAAGGCAGCTGGAAAAGATAAACATATAAAATCCGCCCCTCGGGCACAATGTCAACAGAATCTGCCCCTGGGGCAATACCATGGAACAACACCAGCCTTTCGGGCTATATCTGATATCACAATGGGTACTCGCGCTCACTGGGGGTGCACAAACTCCGGGATGGGTCCCTTACGGCCCAAGCGCAATATCAAGTCATCTTGTGGCATAATCAATTGGGCTCTCGGCCTCATATCAAGCCACCTCGTGGCATCTAACTCAAGCCCTCGGGCTCATAATCATAATCAGTATATAATTGTTGCAGCATGCAGCCCGATCCCATAATAAATCTCACAACACAAGCCCTCAGCCCTACTCAGTCAGAAATCTCTAAAAGTCACTCGGGCACAGTAAAACATGATGCTCAGTCCAAAATATTATTTAAAGTATTAAAACAGGATAAATATGGCTAAGTTATAAAAATAGTAGGATATGGCATGACTGAGTACATATATGAAATCAAAACAGTGAGGAAATAGCAGTAAAAATTCCTTAAGAATCCAAAACAGTTGGCACGAAGCCCAAATATGGCATTCAGCCCAAAATATGATGATAGCAAATAGTTTTCAATCAAATACGCAGTTAAATAGTCATACGGATGGACTAAGTCACAATCCCCAATGGTGCACGATCCCACGCTCGTCATCTAGCGCGTGCGTCACCTCATAGTAGCACAACGATGTGAAATGAGGGGTTTCAATCCCTCAAGATAACATTTACAATCATTACTCACCTAAATTCGGTCCGAACTCTAGTTCGCGATGCCTTTGCTCCTCGAATCAGCCTCCGGATGCTCCAAATCTAGCCAAAATCGGTACATAACCATCAAGACATGCTAAGGAAACGAAGCCCACTCAAACGTAATCAAAATACCACGTAAATCCCGAAATTAACCAAATCCGACCCTCGAGACCACGTCTCAAAATTCAATAAATTTTACATCACTAGACTCCTTATCTCCTCACGAGTTCATACATATCAAAAGTACTAAAATCCGATAACAAATGACCCCTCAAAGCCTTGCCCAAATGTCTCCAATTCTCAATCCCTAGTTTCCCAACTTTTAACGCTAAATTTCCATTAATTGTTGGCTAAAACAATAGAAAAATGCCATAGGATTGATTACTAGGTTCAAAAATCTTACCTCCAAATGATATCCTTTGAATCCCTCTTTAAAATCTCCCAAAAAGCTCCAAAGCCGACTAAGAAATTGTGGAAAAACCAAAAATTCGCGAAGGAAATCTTTTATACCTTATGGCCCAGGATTTTCGCTCCTGCACAACTGCTTATGCGGTCCGAGCACCGCTTCTGCGGCTATCACTTAAGCCTTCAATTTTTGCATCTACAATGCAAAACCCGCACTTGCGCCATTGTAGATGCGGTTCCTTAATCGCTTTTGCGGTTCCTGCCTTCCTTGGATACTTCCGCTTCTATGACTGGTCTTCCGCATCTGCAGGGGTTGCACCTGCGGCCTTCCAACGGCAAATGCGGTTATGACAGCAGCCCTAAAACTTCAGCTGCCATTTCCAAATTCCTATCTTTCCGCTAACCATCCGAAATCACCCCGAGGCCCCCGGAACCTCAACCAAAAGCACAAACAAGTCATATAATACCATCCAAATTTATACTCCCTCAGTTTCATATTAAATGAGGTACTTTTCTTTTTAGTCTATTCCAAAATAAATGACACATTTCTAAATTTAAAAATAATTCAACTTTAAACTCTTTCATTTTACCTATTTACCCTTAATAAGAAGTTTTTATAGCCACACAAATGTCATGGCCCCACAAACTTTTTACCTCTTAAGCTTTTAAGACCACAAGTTTCAAAAGTCTTCTTTTTTTTTTTATTAAACTCCGTGCCGAGTCAAACTACCTCATTTAATATGAAACGGAGGGAGTACCAATCTTCAAAACACCTCAAACAACATCGAATCAACCAAAACACATTGGATTCAAGCCTAAGGTTCTCAAGATATTCTGAATTACAATTTTGATAAAAAAAAAGTCTATCAAACCACGTCCGAATGACTTGAAATTTTGCACCCATATCCCAAATGACACAACAGAACTACTACAACTCCCGAAATTCCATTCCGACCCCTATATTAAAATCTCAACTATCAATCGGAAAATGCCAAAATTCTAATGTCGCCAATTCAAGCCTAAATCTACTAAGGACCTCCGAAACACATTCCGATCACACTTCTAAGTCCCAAATCATCTCCCGGAGCTATCCGAACCATTAGAATTCACATCCAAGCCCTTTTGCGCATAAGTCAACATCTAGTTGACGTTTTCAACTTAAGCTTACTCAAAAGAGACTAAGTGTCTCAAACCTTACCAAATAGTTTCCAAACTCGAGCCAACCAACCCGATAACACATAGTACCGATAAAAAAAAGCAATAAGAAGCAGAAATGGGAGAAACGGAGCGGTAACTCATGAAATGACCGGCCGGGTCGTTACATCCTCCTCTCTTAAGCAAACGTTCATCCTCGAATGAGTCAAGAAACATACCTGAAGCCTCAAACAGGTGAGGATATATGCTCCGCAACTCCCGCTCGGTCTCCCAGGTAGCCTCTTCCACGGGCCAATCTCCCCTGCACTTTTACTGAAGCTATATCCTTTGATCTCAACTTTCGTACCTAACGCTCCAAAATAGCCACTAGCTCCACGTCATAAGTCAAATCACCATCTAATTGAACCGTGCTGAAATCCAGAACATGAGACGGATCCCCAATATACTTTCAGAGCATAGAAACATGAAATACCGGATGCACACTCGACAAGCTGGGTGGAAAGGCAAGCTCATAAGTCACTTCCCCAATCCTCCGAAGTACCTTAAAAGGACCAATAAATCGAGGACTATATTTAACTTTCTACCCAAATCTCATAACACCCTTCATGGGTAAAACCTTCAACAGAACCTTCTCACCAACCATGTAGGACACATCCCGAAGCTTCCTATCAGTATAGCTTTTTTATCTCGACTACGGTGTACAAAGCTTCTCATGAATCACTTTTACCTTGTCTAAAGCATCCTGCACTAAGTCTGCACCCAATAACCAGGTCTCGCCCGGCTCAAACCAACCAACTGGAGATCTACACTGCCTCCTATACAAAGCCTCATATGGAATCATCTGAATACTCGACTGGTAACTGTTGTTATAAGAAAATTATGAGCGGTAGAAGCTGATCCCATGACCCTTCAAAATTGATGACACAAGCCCGCAACATGTCCTTCATTATCTGAATAGTGCGCTCGGACTGCCCGTCTGTCTAGGGGTGAAAAGTTATGCTCAAATAAACCTGAGTACCCAACTCTCATTGCACAGACCTCCAAAACTTTGAAGTAAATTGAGCGCCCCTATCTAAAATGATAGAAACTGGGACACCATGCAACCGAACAATCTCCCGAATATAGATCTCTGTCAACCACTCTAAAGAATAAGTAGTATATATAGGAATGAAATGCGCGGACTTGGTTAGCCGATCCACAATCACCCAGATAGCATCGAACTTCTTCAAAGTCCGTGGAAGCCCAACTACAAAGTCCATGGCAATACGCTTCCACTTCCACTCTGGAATATCCATCCGCTGACGCAAGCCATCCGGTCTCTGATGCTCATATTTTACCTGCTGACAATTGAGTCACCGAGCTACAAATCCCACAATGTCTTTATTCATTCTCCTCCACCAATAATGTTGTCTCATATCCTGATACATCTTCGCGGCACCTGAATAAATGGAATACCGTGAGCTGTGGGCCTCCTCCAGAATCAACTCCAGAAGCCCATCTACACTGGGTATACATATTCCACCCTACATCCTCAACACCCCATCATCACCAATGGTCACATCTCTAGAATCATCGTGCTAAACTCTGTCCTTAAGGATAAGCAAATAAGGATCGTCATACTAGCTCTCTCTAATGCGATCATATAAAGAAGACCAAGAAATCACACAAGCCAATACCCGACTGGGCTCCAAAATATCCAACCTCACGAATCGATTGGCTAAGGCCTAATCATCAACTATAAGAGGCCTCTCCCTAACTGGAATATATGCCAAACTCCCCATACTCACCACCTTTCGGCCCAAAGCATCGACCACCATATTGGCCTTCCCCTGATGGTATAAAATAGTAATATCATAATCCTTTAGCAACTCCAACCACCTCTGCTGCCTCTAATTGAGATCCTTCCACTTGAACAAGTGATGTGAGGTATGAGCTTCTTCTCCCTCAATCTCTACAACACAACTCTCAAATGCACCGCATGCTCCTCCTGACTACGCGAATACACCAGAATCTCATAAATGAAGACTATGATAAACGAGTCAAGATAAGGCCGGAACAAGCTATTCATCAAATGCATGAACGTTGTTGGGGAATTAGTCAGCCTAAAAGACATCACAAGGAACTCATAATGACCATATCTGGTCCTGAAAGCTGCCGTAAGAATATCTCAGTCCCTTAACTTTAGCTTGTGATAACCTGAACGGAGATCAATCTTCGAGAACACTCTCGATCCCTGAAGCTAGTCAAAAAAATCATCGATACGTGGCAAAGGGTACTTGTTCTTAATTGTTAGTTTTTTCAACTGCCTGTTATCAATGCACATCCTCATAGTGCCATCCTTCTTCTTCAAAAATAGACCGGCACACCCCAAGGTGACATACTAGGCCGAATGAACCCCTTATCAAGGAGTTCCTGAAGCTGCTCATTTAACTCTTTCAACTCTGCTGGTGTCATACGATACAGTAAAATAGAAATAGGCGGAGTGCCCAAAACCAAATCAATACCAAAATCAATATCCTTGTCTGGTGGCATGCCCGACATGTCTGCAGGAAACATATCAGGAAAATCCCTCAGAACTAGAACATAATTAATACTAGGAGTCTCTACACTGAAATCCCTTACAAATGCTAAGTATGAAAGACAACCATTCCCAACCACATGCTTAGCCTTCAAGAAAGAAATCACCCTACTGGGAACATAATCGATCAAACCTCACCAACCAATCCGTGGGACACCCGACATAGCCAAAATCACTGTCTTAGCATGACAGTCTAAAATAGCACGGCACGGAGATAGCTAATCCATGCCAATTATAACATCAAAGTCTACCATACATAACAACACTTGGGTCTCCAGATCCCTAATAGTCACCACACATGACTGGTACACATGGTCTATAATAACAATATCGCCCACCAGAGTAGATACATGAACAGACTAAAGAAGAGACTCACGAAGAGTATCCAAATAATGTGC
The DNA here is from genome assembly GCA_026770625.1 of Nicotiana glauca. Taxonomy (NCBI): domain Eukaryota; kingdom Viridiplantae; phylum Streptophyta; class Magnoliopsida; order Solanales; family Solanaceae; genus Nicotiana; species Nicotiana glauca. The sequence goes on along the minus strand of MU733822.1, from coordinate 32,562 downwards.
AAAGTATAATGATACATAAGAATAATTGGAACCGGCATCAAATAATATAGAGGCATCTCTACGGCAGACTGAAACAATACCTGTATTAACAGAATCGGAAGCAATAGCATCGGGTCTAGCTGAAAGTGCATAAAAATGGTCCTGACCGCCACTTGAGCGACCTCCCCCTCTAGGGCAACGCCTAGCTGACTGGCCTCCACCCCTAGCTGGATGGGTGGGTGGTGGCGAACTAACTGGCACTGAAGTCGATGGCTGACCCTTCTGCTGAGATGAAACCCCAAGACGACTATAACACTACCTCCACATATGACCTATCTTTCCACACCCATAGAAACTCCCGGGTGTCGAAGATAGGGACTGAAGGGAACCCCTAGCACCGGAATGAGTAGCAGATGACCCATCTCTCATAGCAACTCCCGGGTGCTGGAGACATGGGCTGAAAGGAACACCTAGCACCAGAATGACTAGCAGATGCACATGGCATAGAAGAGGCTTGAATTGACGGAGCACGAGATGAACTCTGATCCAGAAGGGCACTAAGTGATGACTGACCCTGATGAGAACTGTGAGAACCATGACCCGATGATACCCCATGATAACCTGGGCGAGATGGCTGAGCATGCCTAAATGGACGGCCTCTCCCATGCTGAAACTCACCTCTAGAAGGAGCACCACATAACTACCAGATCCTTGAGGCCTTTGGCCTCCCTCTCATCTTGCTCTTGGCGATGAACTGACTCAATCTCTAGTGGCTTTAGAGGATGAGCAGCGAAGACTTTAGAGGTTCAAAAAATATGATCTTCCTATATTCAGTGAGTTAGCATCAGAGGATGCCTTAGGATTTCTGGAGGAGTGCTGTTGTATTCTCCGTACTATGGGCATATCAGGATCGAGTGAGGTTTCCTTCACTACTTTCTAGCTTTGAGGAGCCGCCTATCACTGTTGGTGTGCTTATGAGTTAGACAGTTCGAATAAGGCAGCTTCCCTGACTTAGGCTCAGTTTTTAGATATGTTCACGGGGGAGTATGTCCCCTAGAGTCTTAGGGATGCCTGGCACATGGAGTTTGATCATTTGCGCTAGGTTAGTATGACTGTCTCGGAGTATGCTGTCCATTGCATCGACTTGGCTAGACATGTACCAGCTTTGGTTTCTACAGTTCACGAGAAGGTTTGTCGGTTAATTGAAAGGTTTATTCCCAACATCAGATCTAGTATGGCTCGTGAGTTAGAGATGGATATATCTTATCAACAGGTGGTGATTGCTAGGAGGATTGAGGTTATACATTCTAGGGACAGAGAGGAGAGTGAGGCCAAGAGATCTCGAGAGTCGGGTCATTATTCTGGTATCCGTGCCCCAGCTACAGGTCTTCATGGTAGGGGTCATATGAGTCACCCCGTTCATTTAGCTTTTCCAGCATTCGGTGGTGTTTCAACCCTACCTAGGCCTCAAGAGCCTTATTATGCACCTCCAGTATTTAGTGCGCCTCCTGCATGGGGTACTTTTAGTGGTCAGTCAAGCAGACCTAGCCTGAGTCAGTCACAACCACCATGTCCTCCCAGAGCTTGTTTTGAGTGTGGTGATACATGCCACATGGTGAGGGATTGCCCCAGAATTAGGATGGGTGCACCTCCACAGACTACTCAGCTACAGCAGGCCCCGCAGAGCTCTCAGGCTATGGTCCTAGCATCAGTTGCTACTCCACCGACCCAGCCAGCCAGAGGTGGAGGTCGGGGAGGTAGAGGTCACCTTCGAGGGGGAGTCCAAGCTAGATATTATGCTTTTCCAGCTCGTACTGAGGCTGTCACCTCTGATTCTATCATCACAAGTATTATCTTGGCCTGTCACAAAGATTCATCAGTTCTATTCGATCTAGGCTCCACTTATTCTTATGTATCTTCTTATTTTGCCCCAAATTTAGGTGTACCTCGAGATTCTTTGAGTTCCCCAATTTATGTTTCTTCTCTTATAGGAGATTCTCTTGTTGTGGACCGCGTTTATAGGTCATGTTTGGTTGTTCTTGGTAGTTTTGAGACCAGAGCTGAATTATTATTACTCAGCATGGTTGATTTTAATATTATCATGGTCATGGACTGGTTGTCGCCCTATTATGCTATTCTTGATTGTCACGCCAAAACTGTGACACTAACCATGCTAGGTGCACCGCGTATTGAGTGGAAGAGTGCTTTAGGTCACACTCCCAGTAGAGTTATTTCTTTCCTTAAGGCTCAGCGTATGGTTGAGAAAGGCTGTGATGCGTACTTAGCTTATGTGAGAGATACTAGTACAGATACTCTTTCTGTTGATTCAGTCCCAGTAGTATGAGATTTCCCGAAAGTGTTTCCAGCTGATCTTCCGGGCATGCTACCCGATAGAGACGTTGATTTTTTCATTGATCTGTTGTCAGGCACTCAGCCCATTTCTATCCCTCCGTACCGTATGTCTCATCATAAGTTGAAGGAGAAATTGCAGGAATTACTTGATAAGGGTTTCATTTGGCCTAGTGTATCACCTTGGGGTGCTCCTAAATTATTTGTGAAGAAGAAGGATGGTTCTATGCGTATATGTACTGATTACCGCCAGTTGAATAAGGTGATAGTGAAGAACCGCTTCTTTTGCCTCATATTGATGACCTGTTTGACTAGTTGCAGGGTGCTTGTGTGTTAGCTAAGATTGACTTGCGTTCATACTACCATCAGTTGAAGATTCGAGAGCTAGATATCCCAAACACTGCCTTCAGGACTCGATATGGTCATTACGAGCTCCTTGTTATGTCTTTTGGGCTGAATAGTGCCCAAACAACCTTCATGCATCTAACGCATAGTGTTTTCCGGCCCTATCTTGATTTGTTTGTGATCGTTTTTATTAATGACATTCTAGTATATTCACGGAGTCGGGGAGATCATGAGTAGCACTTGTGGTAGTACTCCAGACCTTGAGAGAGAATAAATTGTATGCTAAATTCTCAAAATGTGAGTTTTGATTGGATTATGTGGCATTCTTGGGTCATGTGGTCTCAAGAGAGGGTATTAAGGTGGATCCAAAGAAAATAGAGGCCGCACAAAGTTGGCCCAGACCATCCTTAGCAAAGAGATCCGCAATTTACCGTCGATTTGTTTAGGGGTTTTCACCTATTGCAGCACCTATGACCAGACTAACCCAGAAGGGTGCTCCATTCCAGTGGATGGGATAGTGCGAGGAGAGCTTTCAGAAGCTCAAGACAGCTCTGACTACAACCTCAGTTTTGATATTGCCTACCGGTTCTGGGTCTTTTACTGTCAATTGTGATGTCTCGAGAGTTGTCCTTGGAGTGGTATTGATGTAGGACATTAGGGTGATTACCTACACATCCAAACAGTTGAAGATACATGAGAAGAATTATCATGTCCATGATCTTAAGTTAGCTGCCATTGTTCTTGCCTTAAAGATTTGGCGTCATTACTTGTACGGTGTTCCTTATGATATATATAATGATCACCGGATTTTGAAGCATCTCTTTAAGCAGAAGGACCTTAATTTGCATCAGAGGAGATGGCTATAGCTGTTGAAGGATTTTGATATCACTATCTTATACCACCCGGGCAAGGCCAATGTGGTAGTCGATGCTTTGAGCCACCGGGCAGAGAATTTGGGGAGTTTGGATTATTTACCAGTTGCAAAGAGGCCTATGGCAATGGATGTTCAGGCCTTAGCCAGCCAGTTTATGAGATTGGACCTTTCAGAGCCCAGTCGGGTTCTAACTTGTGTGGTCTCTCGGTTTTCCTTATTTAATCATATCCGGGAGCGTCAGTTTGATGACCCTCATTTGCTTGTCCTCAACGACAAAGTGTTTCATGGCGATGATCGAGATGTGACTATTGGTGATAACAAAGTGTTGAGGATGCAGGGTCGAGTTTGTGTACCCAATGTTGATGGGCTCCGATAGTTGATTCTAAAGGAGGCCGGTAGTGTGCGGTATTCCATTCATCCGAGTGCCACAAAAATGTATCAGGATTTGAGGCAGTATTACTGGTGGGGCGGATGAAGAAGGACATAGATTGGTTTATAGCTCGGTGCCTTAACTGTCAACAGGTGAAGTGAGGTCGAGTGGATTGCTTCAGCAGATAGAGATTCCAGAGTAGAAGTGGGACCAGATCACCATGGACTTCATATCTGGGCTCCCACAGACTTTGAAGAAGTTCGATGCCATTTGGGTTATTGTGGATCAGCTGACCAAGTTCGCGCATTTCATCCCTGTGTGTACTACCTATTCCGCGAAGCAGTTGTCCGAGATTTATATTTGGGAGATTGTCCGTCTGCATGGTATTCCAGTTTCCATCATTTCAGATAGATGTACTCAGTTTACATCGCAGTTCTGGAGGGCCATACAGCAGGATCTGAGTACTCGAGTCGAGTTAAGCACAACATTTCACCCTTAGACGGACATACAGTCTGAGCGCACTGTTCAGATTCTTGAGGATATGCTCTGTGCTTGTGTGATCGAGTTTGGAGATTTTTGGGATTAGTTCTTGCCATTGGCAGAGTTTTTATACAACAACAGCTATCAGTCCACCATTCAGATGGCACCGTACGAGGCCTTATATGTAGGTGATATATATCTTCGGTAGGTTGGTTCGAGCCAGGTGAGGCTAGATTATTGGGCACAGACTTGGTTCAGGATGCTTTGGAGAGAGTCAAGGTGATTCAAGATAGACTCCGGAAGGTTCGTGATGTTTCCCATATGGTTGGAGAGCGGGTTCTACTTCGAGGTTACGCCTATGAAGGGCGTTATGAGATTTGCAAAGAAAAGGAATTTGAGTCCGAGGTTTATTGGCCCTTTAAAGATATTGAGGCGTGTTGGGGAGATTGCTTACAAGATTGCCTTACACAGGAGTTCATCCGGTATTTCATGTTTCGATGCTCCGGAGGTATCATAGTGATCCATCGCACGTGTTAGATTTCAGCTCAGTCCAGTTGCAAAAGGATCTATCTTATGTTGAAGAGCCAATTGTAATATTGGACATGAAGGTCAGGAAGCTGAGGTTAAAGAAAATTGCATCAATGAAGGTACAATGGCGGGGTCAGTCGGTCGAGGAGGCAACTTGGGAGATTGAGCAGGATATGCACAGCCAGTACCCTCATCTTTTCACTACTTCAGGTATGTCTTTGTGCTCGTTCGATGATGAACGAATGTATAAGTGTGGGAGGATGTAACGACCCGGCCGGTCATTTTTAGAATTTATGCCCCGATCCCCTATTAACTACTTTCCCCAAGTTTATTTCTACTGTTTTGATTTTTCAGGATGTTCGATTTTGAGTTTCTGAGAGTTTTGGGACACTTAGTCCCTAAATGAGAGCTTAAGTGTTGAAAAGGTGAACGTAGCCAAAACAGTGTGAAGATGGCCTCGAAATAGAAATCCGATAGTTCCGTTAGCTTCGTTAGGTGATTTCAGGCTTAGGGGCATGGTCGGATTTTGTTTTGGAGGTTCGTAGCTAATTTAGGCTTGAAATGCCGAAAGGTCGAATTTTAAAGTTTCCCGTTTGATAGTAAGATTTTGATCCGAGAGTCAGAATGGAATTTAGAAAGTTGGAATAGCTTCGTAGTGTTGAATGTGACGTGTGTGCAAAATTTTAGGTCATTCGGATGAGATTTGATAGACTTTTTGATCGAAAGTGTATTTTGAGAAATTTGGAGTTCTTAGGCTTGAATCCATGGTTAATTTGAGGTTTCGATATTGTTTTAGGTGTTTTAAGGATTGGTAAAACTTTGAACAGTGGTATTAGACTTGTTAGTGACTTTGGTTGAGGTCTGGGGGCCTCGGGATGATTTCGGATGGTTGATAGGGAGTTTTGAGGTATATTGCAGCTGCCAAACTTTGTTGCTTTTGGTATTTCCGCACCTGCGGTTGGGGACCACAGGAGTGCGATGCTGTACGTGGGGAAGAAGAGCCGCAGAAGCAGAAAAATGGGAGATTCATCAGGAACCACAGATGCGGTTTAGTTTTCGTAGAAGCGGTACCGCACATGCAGGTGAGAAGCCGCAGATGCAGAATCTGGGCATTTAAGTAATAGGCTGCAGGTTCGACCTTTGGTCTGAAAATGCGGGACCGCAAAAGCGGTCCCAAGGCCACAGATGCGGAAACTGCTGGTCAGTAATTTAAAAAGGAGTTCCGCGACCTTGGGGTTATTTCCACCATTTTTATCTCGGCTTTGGAGCTTTTTGGGTGATTTGAAGGAGGGGTTTCAACAGAACTTCATTGACGTAAGTAATTTGGGCTTAAAACTCGTTCCTATGTCATTATTTCATTGATTAGAGCTAGAAATTTAGGAAAAATAAGTGGTAATTGTGGGATTTAGGGCTTCGGATTAAGAGACTTTGAAATGAGAATTTGAGGGGCCATTTGGGCTCCGATTTCAGTTTTCTTGGTATGTATGAACTCGTGAGAGTATGAGAATTCTAAAAATGTATATTTTAACTGATTCCGAGACGNTATTTCCACCATTTTTATCTCGGCTTTGGAGCTTTTTGGGTGATTTGAAGGAGGGGTTTCAACAGAACTTCATTGAGGTAAGTAATTTGGGCTTAAACTCGTTCCTATGTCATTATTTCATTGATTAGAGCTACAAATTTAGGAAAAATAAGTGGTAATTGTGGGATTTAGGGCTTCGGATTAAGAGACTTTGAAATGAGAATTTGAGGGGCCATTTAGGCTCCGATTTCAGTTTTCTTGGTATGTATGAACTCGTGAGAGTATGAGGATTCTGAAAATGTATATTTTAACTGATTTCGAGACATGGGCCTGAGGGGCATTTTGGTTATTTTACCTAATTTCGCGTATTAGCTTAGAATTTAATTATAAAATCAGTCACTTGAAGTGTTATTTACATTGCAAAATTTAATTGAATAGATTTGGGCCATTTAGAGTCGGATACTCGTGGCAAGAACGTGGTTTTGGGTTGACATTTGAGCCGGTTCGAGGTAAGTGGCTTGTCTAACCTTGTGTGGGGGACCTTTTCCGTTAAAATTGATATTGTGATAATTGAAATGCCATGTACGTGAGGTGATGAGTGCGTACTTGTGCTAGTTGTTGGAATTCCGTTTTCTTTCATTAAAAATAGCCTCGAATTGTGTTCTTCCTTTTCTTGCTAACACTATTGTCACACCTCTTTTTTACGGCGCTTACACCCCAGTNGTGAGGTGATGAGTGCGTACTTGTGCTAGTTGTTGGAATTCCGTTTTCTTTCATTAAAAATAGCCTCGAATTGTGTTCTTGCTTTTCTTGCTAACACTATTGTCGCACCTCTTTTTTACGGCGCTTACACCCCAGTGAAGGGATATAAACAAAAAGAGTTTTTCCAATTAAAGGACGGTCGGAACGGGATTAGTTATTTAAAAGTTTCAGAGTCGCCACTTGAGAATATAATGGTGTCTCAAGTCACCGAATTAATCCCGAACCGAGGAAGGTTTGACTCTGTTACAGTCCGCGAACTAGAAATCCCAGGTAAGGAATTCTGTTAACCT
>MU733822.1:0-18668 GCA_026770625.1 Nicotiana glauca | reverse complement strand
AGAAAATTTAAAACAATTATTCGAGTAGTTATGGCTATATTTGAGCCAAGATACTACTATATTAGTGTAGAGGGGGTTGAGACGAAGCTATGGTGTAAAAATGGGTCAATTTGGCATATTTAGTGTTCGCCGGAGTAGGGTTCCGGCGACACAAAATGATATATTCGAAGACTTAGGGGAAGATTCGAAGGAAAGGGTTTATGGGAGGGGAAAGAGGACGGTGAGGGCTTTCTATGGTGTTATTTGGGAGGGCAAAGGCATCAATGGCGTCGCCCGGCGGCGAGCCATTCCGGCGATGAGATACGAGGAAGGAGACCATGTCTGTCTCTAATGTCTATGCATTGATCGATATATTCAGACATATGTAAATAATGTCTTTTGAGTTCCCAACCGTTGGATTAGAGGGCTTGGACGGTCAAGATTAGATCCAAGGGCTTCAAACGGCGTCGTTCCAGCCTTGCCTCTAATAATTGATATTACAAATATGGAACGACGTCGTTTCTGTCAAAAGCTGACTTCATATTATCCGTTAGATTGGATCAACGGACGGCCCAGATTTGACGACTTGAAACGTCGTCGTTTGATATGCAAAATGGCTCGTGCCATCTGACCGTTTGATCAAGATTCAACGGCCTGGATTAAAGGCGACGGAACGACGTCGTTTTAAAAACAGGGCTGGATGTGGGGCTTGGGTTAAAACGTGTGGGCTGGGTGTTCTTGAAAATGTTTTTTGGCCCAAAAATGTTTATACATATGTATAAAATATTTGTATTTTGTTATTATTATTGTTTCTTTTGCGAATAAAATTTAAAAATACCCTAATTAAACTCCAAAAATATTTTACTAATCAACTTATAGTAGTTTTTTAATTAAAGCACTCAAAACTAAAATGAACTAATTTTTATGATTTTCTTCTATTATTTTTGAAAATACGTTAATACTACAAAAAATGTAAAAATGCAAATCTTAAAGCATATATATTTTTGTGTTTTAATTATTAGTTATTATGTGACTAATTAATAAAAGGATGCAATATACTTCTTAAAATTGTAAAAATCATTTTGTTTTGATATTATTTGGAATAATTTGCTTAGGGTAAAAATCACGTGCTAACAACTATTTTTGAAATTTAGCCTGCTGTTAGCCTAAAGAAGCATGTCTACTTGACTAAATTGCTCTATTTTCCTTAACTGCTTATTTGTATTACGTGAAACATGCTACGTTAGGATTACCTGCTTCAGCTTGATGTGAATTTGATTGAATTGAGTTTCTTATTGTTGTTTTGTGTTTACTTTGGGACTACGGGACAGTATCCCAAGAGATCCCCCTATATGTTTATTTTAGACTACAGAATTGCATTCCGGGAGACCCCATGCACTTTTACATTGGAACTACGGGATTGCACCCGGGAGATCCACTGGATATGGTACTTACATTTATGGGCTACAAGACAGTGTCCTGGGAGATCCCTGGTTGTTATCTTAGAGCTGAGATGTATGCTTTTTCTGTGTTTTTATTTGTCTCTGTAATAGTTGTTGTTGTCCTTTATAGCATGTGTTACTTATTTACACTGCTTATTTTATACTGTTAAACCTTATATCTTTTTTCCCTCAGTAGGGCACTGACGTTCCTCGTCACTACCCAACCGAGGTTAGGCTTGGCACTTACTGAGTATCATTGCGTTGTACTCAAGCCCTTCCTGCGCATGTTTTTCATATGCAGATCAAGGTACCTCTACTCAGGCTTACCATTCTTGAGGCAAGGTGATTCTACGGGACTTCGAGGTATATCTGACGCGTCCGCAGACCGATGAGTCTCTTTCTATTCCTGCATTTAGTATTTAGCCCTTCTGTACATTATGTTCTTGTTAGACATTCCGAAGATTTGAGCTATATAGTGTTATTCTCAGCTTGTGGATCTGTGAGTTTTCGGGTTTTGGGATAGTGTATTAGATTTCTGGGAAGTAGTGTGTATGTGCCTAGCGGCATTTAAATATTTTACCTTCAATTATGTTTGGCTTTTGATTATTTATTCCGCAAGATTTGTTTGTTTCCGCATTTGTTAGGCTTACCTAGTCGTAGAGACTAGGTGCCATCACGATAGTTCACGGAGGGCGAACTGGGATCATGACAGTCACCTCATAGTAGCACAACGATGTAAAATCTGGGGTATCAAACCCTCAAGACAACATTTACAATCATTACTCACCTCAATCCGGTCTAAACTCTAGCTCGCAATGTCTTTACCCCTCGAATCGGCCTCCGGATGCTCCAAATCTAGCCAAAATCAATACATAAACATCAAGACATGCTAAGGAAACGAAGCCGACTAAAAAGTAATCAAAATACCATGTAAATCCCGAAATTAACCAAACTCGATCCCCGAGCCAAGAGATTCTGAGTTCGAGTCACCCCAAGATTAAGGTGAGGAGTTCTTGGTATCAGCTGATCGATGTAGGGCAATGGAAAAGAGTCTTTCAGACATGCCTTGTTTAAGCCGGTGAAGTCCACGCACATCCTCCATTTCCCAATTTTCTTCTTTACCATGACCATGTTGGCGACCCATTGAGGGTATTTCGACTCTCTAACGGAACCACTGGCCAATAGCTGAACCACTTCTTCGCTGACCACCTCGTTGATTGTGGCATTGAATTTTCTCCTTATTTGCCGCACGAGCGGATAAAGCGGTTCGACATTCAATTTGTGGACGACGATGTCTTTTGGGATTTCTGGCATATCTGAATGGGAGAAGGCAAATAAGTAAGCATGGTTAGTTAGGAACTCATGGTACTTACCTGGGTCGGAGAGGTTATGCCCAATGTAGGCCTTCTTCGAACTATCGGTGTCGTCCAGCTGGATCGAATCAAGTTCCTCGACTGTCGCCTTGCAAGCCTCTATGATATCGGTGTCCCTGAGGCCCTGTGTTTCTGGGCTGACACTAGTCCCTGTCATGGCTGATTGCTATGCTTCTGCGCTTGCTCCTTTCAGTTGTTTGGTGTGTGTGCAGTCTTGGCAATCTGGTAGCATTCCTGGGTGGTGCGTGGTTTGCCTCGTATGCTGAATACTCCCTATGGGGTGGGGAACTTGATTACCTGGTAGAAACTCGAGGGGATGGCTCGAATGGCGTGTATCCACGGTCGTCCAATGATGACGTTGTAAGCTGTGTCCTGGCTCATGACGTGGAATGTGGTTTCCAGGGTGACTCCTCCTTCTAGGATAGGCAGCGATATTTCTCCGGAGGTTTGCTCTACTGCATTGTTGAAACCTCTTAGTGTTATGCAACACTGTATTACCTTATCCTCGAGTCTCATTTGCGTGAGGACCCTCGAGTGGATAATACACGTGCCGCTTCCGTCGTCTACCATGATTCTTTTTACGTCAGTGTCAACAATATGTAAAGTTATAACTAAAGCATCGTAATGAGGAGAGGACAAACCATTGGCATTAGACTTATCGAATGTGATACTGTCTTTGAAGTCATCATACCGTTCGTGGGCGATCATGCGCTTTAATTTGTATGTAGTGGTGAATTTTACATGGTTGATTGCCGAGTCATTGCTGTCACCGACGATCATTTGTATGGTGCGTGCTGGAGAAGGCGGCCTTGGTGGCCGTTGGGATTGATCGCATCCTCTGGCAAAATTGGCTCTCCCTTTATCGCTGAGCAGCTCCTTCAAGTATTCGTGATTCAGCATTCTGACTACTTCTTGTCGTAATCCTATGCAATCTTCTGTCTTATGTCCCCTTTCCTGGTGGAATTCGCATAGGACGTTCGACTTCCTTGTGTTGGGATCTGATTTCATTTTTTGTGGCCATTTCACCTTTGTGCCCAGCTTTTCTAGTGCGTACACTATTTCCAAAGGTGAGACACAAAAGTTATGAGTAGATAATAATGGAGGCATACCTCTCTCATTCCGAAGTGGGACGACGTGTCGCTGTAAGGCGTCTGGATGCCTTGCCGGGGGTGGATTGGGAGCTCTGACGTAAGGTTGATGCCTTTCTCTGGTGAATCGGGGGAGTGGATCCAGTCGCCCGTCATTGCGTCGCTCCCTCCTAATTTCTGATTGTACTGACGTCAGTCGCTGGGTCGGACCGTTAAGGTCATATTCGTCCGCCCTTACCTCTGCGCAGTAGGCGTTGTGGATATCTTCCCATGTGGTGGGGGGATACTTCATGAGTCGACTGAGAAGCTTTTTGGTAGCTTTTGACCCATCTCTGTTTAGCCCGTTCTGAATAGCGGCGACTGTCATTCCTTTTGATATGTTTGGCAGGCCCATCCTTATTCTGTTGAATCGTGCCAGGAAGTCCCTGAGCCCCTCGCCTACTGTCTGTCTGATTATGAAGATATCGTTGACTCTTGCTTCAGCCTTCTTTGCTCCCGCGTAGGTGGTGGCGAATTTATCCGCCATTTCTTCAAACGTTGATATTGCTCTGGCTGGTAGCTGAGAGTACCATATCAACGCCCCTCCTGTTAAAGTTTCACCGAACTTCTTTAATAATACGGATGACACATGTTCTTTTGTTAGGTCGTTACCTTTCACAACTGTTACATAATGGACCAGGTGATCTTCTGGGTCTGTGATCTCGTCGTATATTCTCAGGTGTGGGGGCATCTTGAAGGTTTTAGGGATCGAATGAGGAACAACTTCTTCGTTGTATGGTTGCTCGATGAACCTTGCCGCATCGCATTTTGTCAGCAGTTTAGGAGCTCCGGGTATCTTGTCTACCCTTTCTTGGTTCTCCTTCATTTGATCACCAAGCGTTTTGTTCTTGTTCTCCATTTCTTCCATTATTTTGTGGATGGTCGCGAGTGCACTATCATCCGTGTTGATTCTGGTGAGAGCGCTGCTCGCTCGTATAACGTTGGGTCCATCGATGGAAGCCACGATTTCTGTCGTTGATGAGTCTTTTGGATTTCCTTGAGATGGTTTCTTGAGCATGACGCTTAGGGTGTTTGTCAGCCATTCCTCCAATAGCTTCTTAACTACTGGGGGTGTTTCTTTTACTGCGGACGTTGAAGTTTCTTTTTCTCGCAAGATTGTTAGGTATTTGAGCGAAGAGGGTGAAAGCCCCTCCTCTGGGATGCTACTTGGTGTTGTGTTTGCGGCATTTTCTCTACAGGCCTCGTTGAGAGGGCCTATAAGGTTGGTTGAGACATCTGCTATCATTTTCAGCCTTGATTCTTTGTCTGCCATTTGTTAGCTCCACGGAGTTCGAAGTATAGAGATCGTTTTTCTTGATATCCTAGATGTGAACTATGATTTCGATTACCGAAATTCCCACAGACGGCGCCAAATTATTTTAATCAAAAGTTGAACAATACTTTTCGAGCAAATCAATCGATATAGTTGAAAAGGTAAATCGTAATCGAAAATAATAGACTCTAGGTTGAACTCTGTAATCGGTCTAAGAGATGATGATAACTGTTAGTGAAATAGGAAAAGATAGCAATATTAGAGATATGAGAACTGAAATTCTAGAGAGAGAGGAGAGAGCAATGCGATGTTTGAGAGAGAGAGATTGTATTAATATTCATCACCCTTTTACACAGCTTTCCCCACCTTTTATATAGGGAAGGGCCTTTATCTAAAAAGTACCAACACGGTCATAAGGTCGTCCCTGCTTTGCCCAAGCCGCCCTTCTTACGGGACTAATATGCTTGCGATCGGTCGTGTTCGCTAAGGGACGTGGTAGGTCAAATTCAACCTCATACAAATACGAGAGTTAAAACACTTTAATTTACAATGTGAATTCTGACATTTCTTATTTATTAATCTACCTTGATCATGATATATTTATTGAAAATAGGAGCCAGAGAGACTATTTTTTTTTAACTCGAGATCTTTCTTCAAAAAGTACATCTCTAATCCATAATATTAAGTAAATTTTTGACAGTATAACTTGTTAGTTTCAGCACCTTCTGTCCTATGACAAAAGTGATTAAAAGACTATGATATCCTAATAAAGTTAGAAATGTTTAGGTATTATAGTATTAGAAATTTCGTACCTCCTAGTTCTTCAATGACGATATATTCAAATTATAACCAAGGGATATGGTAAGAGAAACTCAAGCCACATCGAACGAGGCGTGTATTAGAAGAAGTTCATGAAGGACATTGCGGTGCCCATACAGGGAACCGCGCCCTCGTCTGGTGCCTCATCCGTGTTGGCTACTACTGGCCCACTATGAAAAAAGAAGCGGCGGATTATGTCCGAAAATGCGAATAGTGCCAAAAGTATGCCCCCATGATATATCAGCCAGGCGAGCTCCTCCATTCAGTTACCTCGCTATGGTCATTCATAAAATGGGGGATGGACATAGTCGGTCCCCTGCCAGCAGGACGAGGAAAGGTACGCTTCTTGTTAGTTTTAAGTGACTATTTTTCTAAATAGGTAGAAGCAGGTGCGTATGCAAAAATACGCTAACAAAAAGTCACCACCTTCATATGGAAGAATATCATGTCGTTTTGGCATCCCCAAAGAAATCAGCTGCGACAACGGGCCCCAGTTCATCGGAAGGAAAACAACCGAATTCTTTGAGAAATGGCACATCAAGCAGATACTTTCCACTCCATACCACCCCACCGCTAACGGCCAAGCCGAGTCTTGCAACAAAACAATTTTGAACATACTAAAGAAAAAGCTCGAATAAGCCAAGGGGCTATGGCCTGAATTGCTACCAGAGGTATTGTGGGCATACCGTACTACACCCAAGTGTAGTACGGGAGAAACACCGTATTCATTGGTCTATGGGACTGACATAGTGATACCCATCAAAATCGAAGAACCGAGCCTGAGATACTCCCATACCAGTGGAGTAAGCAATGACAAAAGCAGGTTACAAGACCTAGACGAAGCCGAAGAACGATGAGATGCGACCCATATAAGAATGGTAGCCCAAAAACAACATGTAGAAAGATATTACAACAAGAAAGCCAAAATAAGATCGTTCAAAGTAGGCGACTACGTCCTCAAGACCAAAACATTGGCATCAAAGGACCCGAGTGAGGGAAAATTAGGAACCAACTGGCATGGACAGTACAAAATCACAGCAGCTGCGAATAAAGGAGCATTCCAATTAGAAACAATGGAGGGATAAACACTCCAAAATAATTGGAACGTCGCCCACCTCAAACACTACCACTTCTAAGAAGGTGTCTCCCTAGTCGTACTTTTTTTCCCTGCTCCGAGTTTTATCCCAATTGGGTTTTCTCGGAGAGGTTTTTAACGAGGTGGCAAAGGGGATGTCTGGTGGTAACTAGGCACAAATTCACCACATCGACCAGTCGATACGGCCTCCAGGCCAATATGAGAATTTCTCCATTGTACAAACAAGAATCTCTCCATTGCATGAAAGAGAATTTATCCAATGTATAAACAAGTCTCTCCACTATGTGAACAAAGAATTTCTCCATTGTGTAAACAGAGTCGCGCCATTCCGCAACCGGAACCCCACCAAGCAAAACACGACGGATACTACTTCGACGATAGTCGAAGAAACATCCTACCGGCTAAGGCCGTCAACATTGGTTCAACCTCGCTCGAACAATGATGGATACTACTTCGACAATAGTTAAAGCAACATCCTAACGGCTAAGGCCATCAACATTGGTTCGACCTCGCTCGAACGACGACGGATACTACTTCGATGACAGTCGAAGCAACATCCTAACGACTAAGGCCTTCGACATTGGTTCGACCTCGCTCAAACGACGACGACTACTACTTCGACAACAGTCAAAGCAACATCCTAACAGCTAAGGTCATCGACATTGGTTCTACCTCGCTCGAACGACGATGGATACTAATTCGACGACAGTCGAAGCAACATCCTAACGGCTAAGGCCATCGACATTGGTTCGACCTCGCTTGAACGATGACGGATACTACTTATATGACAATCGAAGAAACATCCTAATGGCTAAGGCCATCGACATTGGTTCGACCTCGCTTGAACGATGATGGATACTACTTCGACGACAGTCGAAGCGACATCCTAACGGCTAAGGCCATCGACATTGGTTTGACCTCACTCGAACTACGATGGATACTACTTTAGCGACAGTCAAAGCAACATGCTAACGACTAAGGCCATCGAAATTGGTTCGACCTCGCTCGAATGACGACAGATACTACTTCGATGACAGTCGAAGCGACATCCTAACGGCTAAGGCCATCGATATTGGTTCGACCTCACTCGAACGATGACGGATACTACTTCGACGATAGTCGAAGAAGAATCCTAACAGCTAAGGCCATCGACATTGGTTCGACCTCGTTCGAACCACAACGGATACTACTTCGACGACAGCCAAAGTAGCATCCTGACGGCTACGGCCAACGACAATAGCTCGACCTCGTTCGAGTCACGGCACGACCGAGTAACGACTGACGAAAATCTCTACGAAAATTAAGCAGTATGACAAATGAACAATCACAAAGGTAAAAATTATATTATAGCAAAAATATATTTACATTTGCCCCCACGGACAAGTCCCAGCATATTGTACAACCCAAAACCCACATTACAAACTCATGATTGCTCGTCGCCCCAAAATGGTAAGCCTCATTATACCAAGAGCTAGAGTCGAGGTGGTTGACTTCTTCAGAAGCAATACCCTCCCCATTAGGGTAATCGGAGCAATAACCACAAGCGTTACGAGCAACGCGAGCTTTGTCCCTCCGTGCTCGGACCTGTTACTCAGTCGCCCGACCCGCGGCATGAAGCTTGCTATAAATATCAAGCTTAGCAACTGCATAAAACCACATTTCATGTGCACTTCGACGTGCACTCATATCTAGCAAGGGGCGAGATGCGAAAGGCCGAGATAGCCTGTTAACTTCTGCCACCTGGTCATCAAGTTTAGCAGTCAGGGCCGCCACGCTCCGCTGAAAGTCAGCATTCTCCGATGCCACCCTACGACTTAACTCAAGTTCATGCTCCTTCGCCCTAAGGAGCTCCTCCAACTCACTATTACGGGCCATGGTCTTCACCAGCTCGCTCTCCTCCTCCTCCGGCTCAGTTCTTCCGCGTTCTGACTGGGACTGCCCTTATTCAACTTCCGCTCGATGCTTGGAGCGGTACTTATGATATTTTCTTAATATCTTCTTAAAGAGGGTGGTCCGTTTCTGCTCATGGCACCCCCTCTCAACCTCCAGGACGAGGGTCTGACAAAGAAGAGAGAAAGCAGAAGTAAGCACACCTCAAGTCAATCTAACACAACGCGGAAGAAAGAAAGGGGATAGAAGAATACCTGCAAGGCCATGCCGGAAACCCTCCGATATAGATTCGCATCCTCTAGCGCCCTAAGCGCCTCGCTTTCAGGAGCGGTACATGACAGAGTAAGGCCCGAAACGGCCTGCTCGGTGTTTGAAAGCAAGTTGTAGGCCTCTGGGATCGTAACATGATGGTGAGATCCATCCGTCGTCATCTCCAAATTGGTAAGACCGCCCACGAACTCGTTGACATCCTCTTAAGCAATGTCGGAGTCTGATTTCTCCATCTCGCCAGCGACCCCCTCGGGATGAGCCGATGACCCTCCCTCGAGAGGACGAGCAGAACTAGCGGTCGGAGCGGTGCCCCTCTGTATAACCGACCTCCCAGAACGAATAGCCTTGCCCATAAAAGAAGAGCTAGGCATCGGTCGCGGTACCTCACTCTCCTCGTCTTCATTGGCCACCGCCTTGCCCTTCTCGGGCCGCCGTCATTTCCTTGCTGGTGACTTCTCCTCATCAGAAGGCTCCCCCGTGGATTGCAAAGCCGGCGCCAACGACGGGAACTCCACATAACCATAGTCGTGGAGGTAACCCCCTGCAAGGGGAAGGAGACAGGTCCCCGTGAACAGACTCAACAAACATATCGTGGGCATCCGAAACAACGTTGGGTTATACAAAAATGGGAAAAACCGCTTTCTTCCTCGAAGCGCCTCGACCTGCCACCCAAATAAAAAGTAAGTGAGTAGGGTCGCAGGGTTGACCAAAACAAGTAAAAACAATCGGAAATCTACCTGAAGGAACTTTGGGGCTATAACACTCCATGAAGGCAGGCCAAGTGCGGGTCTCCTCCGCATAAGGTAATAGGCCGGTGACCCATCTCCTGAGGTTGGCAACAGGCCGGGGAGGATGAGCCATAGCTGTAGTGTAAGCGTTAGAAGTGCAGCAGTTGCAAACAATAAGGAATAGAACAAATTACACTACT
Source organism: Nicotiana glauca (assembly GCA_026770625.1). Lineage (NCBI taxonomy): Eukaryota > Viridiplantae > Streptophyta > Magnoliopsida > Solanales > Solanaceae > Nicotiana > Nicotiana glauca. The sequence goes on along the minus strand of MU733822.1, from coordinate 8,471 downwards.
TATGTTTCGAGTTCCACCTCTCCGGGAACCCAGCAGGATTGGAAACCAGATGCTCGGTCCTAATATAAAAATATCAGGGCCAAAACCTTCGACTCGCCCGGTCGTCGGTCTTGACAACCAATCCTCTCGTGCCACAACTCCGCAAATGCACCATAGTCCCCCTTAAATAACAAGCACTAAACAACTGAAGGAGGTGGTGAACTATGACCTCACTCCCGACCAACTCCGCATACTTCGTTAATAGCAGAAGTATCTTCAAAGTATGCAGCGTAAGCTGAGTTAGGAAAATATTGTAAAATCGGCAGAATTCCTCTGCTAAGGGAGGAAGAGGGAGATTATAACCAATCACAAAGAGATATTCACAAAAAGTGCAATATCGAGGCCGATGAACGTCCACGTGATTCCTCTCCACCAGAACCGTTTCTACGCGTATAGGTAGGCCATACTTTACCCGCAAGTCATCCAAATAGTTTTGTAGTGATAGGGAGGTCTCCGAAACTAGAACTGGAGAATCTTTATTGAAGTCACTATGGATTGAGGTGTGTTGCGGCAGTAACGTCTCTACTGTGAGAGGAGTCAAGTCCTTCTCTTCCTCCGCCCTTCTGCCATCAGACGGCGGCAGCACGCTCGACGGGTCTGCTGCCGAAGCCCTCTCGTAACCTCGGTGAGGTTTAGGCATAGTGTCAGAGAAGGAAGGGTTATGCACAAAAGCAACCGAGGAAAGGCAAATTCTAGATCAAAGGAAAGCCCACCGGGAAACAAGAGATATATACTGAGAGAGGAATGCTTCAACAAATGATCAAAAATTCTTGCCAAGTTAAACCCTTCCCCTATTTATAGGGTTAGGAGGCGCCATGATGGAAGAGGCAAAATTTGAACCAGCGTGGGAAACCAAGCGTCAAAGTTGTTGGTCCCTTGCCCCGAGGATACTCGCAATGATGAAATCTGTGGGCACTGACATCGCACGGGGAGAAGCCTTACGATTTGGTGATTAGACAGTCATGATGATTGTTTCGTACCTGTCACGTCATAACCCATTGGCAAGGTCAAACCCTCCCAAAACGAAGGTATTGATTTCGCCCCACGGGAACGCATCTCATTGCGACCCCGACGCACGGAGGGACTAACTGTATGGGGTCGAATTTGACCTACCACGTCCCTTAGCGAACACGACCGATCACAAGCATATTCGTCCCGTAAGAAGGGCGGCAAATTGGTGAAACAGGGACGACCTTATGATCGTGTTGGTCCTTAGATAGTATATACCTTATTTATGTCTTTAAAACATTTTAGATAAAGGCCCTTCCCTATATAAAAGGGGGAAAAGCTGTGTAAGGGGTGATGAATGATAATACAATCTTTCTCTCTCTAACATCGCATTGCTCTCTGCTCTCTCTCTAGAATTTCAATTCTCATATCTTTAATATTGCTATCTTTTCCTATTTCAGTGACAATTATCATCATCTCTTAGACCGATTACAAAGTTCATCCTAGAGTATATTATTTTCGATTACGATTTACCACTTCAACTATATTGATTGGTTTGCTCGAAAAGTAATGTTCAACTTTTGAGTCAAACAGTATTCAAATACTTTCACATAAATTAGATGGAGGAGTAACATTTAGTGTCTTTAGAGTCCTTTGGTACGAGGAATAAGGGACCATTAATTTCGGAATTAAATTTGAGATGTGTTTATTTTTCATTGAAAATCGTGCTATAACTAATCCCATCGCGGGATTATAGAACTATTAGAAAGATGAGATAACTAATCCTGAGATAATTTATTTCTCAACCAAACGACCCCTTAAATAGTGATTGGACAGCATTTTGGCAAAAGATATGGCACTGATTCTAGCACAGATGTGATGGCTTGTGTTTTTTGTGCTTCAATTTTGTAGATAAGAATCATTTGACTGAATTTGGAAAGTTTGTTTACCACTTCGCCTTGTCTGCTACAATGACTAGTACTCCGTCCTCCGCTTTAATTTTTGTAAACTTATTTTTTTTGGTTAGTTTAAAAAAAAAAATCTGAGAATCTTTTATAAACACACAAATATTTTGGGCTTCTTTTTAATTTGTATAGGACCATAAATTCCAAAAGTCTTCATGTAGTAAATATATATAAAGCAGAAAAATTTATCTAGCAATACAATGTAATTTTCGTGCAAAAAGGATGCAGATACACCTATTGATTGAATGTGGTTCCACCTCTGATTACTGATAGGTGAGAATCCTTATGCAGCGGATAAACTCCCCAGTTTCACAGCCTACAACAACAACAACAACAACAACAATAACAACAATCCAGTATAATCCCACTTAGTGGGGTCTAGGGAAGGTAGTGTGTACGCAGACCTTACCCCTACTCTGAGGTAGAGAGGCTGTTTCCAAATAGAAACCCGACATTCTTCCCTCCAAGAACTTCTCACCTTGCTCTTGAGGGGACTCGAACTCACAACCTCTTGGTTGGAAGTGGAGGTTGCTTACCATTTGAGCAACCCCGTTGTTACGATCCAGAGCCTAATTATCCTAAATAATGATGCAGAGAATTAATAAACCGTAGACGTTCTCTTTACGAACTAATGAGTCTCACGACACCCATAGTCGTATATATATAGACTGTACTTAGGCTTAGGATTAGATGTAATAGGCCAATTAATAAAGTAGCACCCCTTATGGGTGTACCTAGCCTAAAAGGCTATTTTTTCAAACACTTTCTATTTTGGTTGTGGGCAGGAGAATGGGCACTGGGACAAAATACACTGTACTTTATCAATATGACTGTATAAAACATGCCAAAAATATAATAGTATGTGGCTACTTTTTAAAGTACACACTTAATACGACTCTTTAGAGTGAACTACTAATATGTGGACAACAAAAATGAAAAATGAAAAATGAAACACAGCCAAATGAAGCAAATTACACCACACCACTTGGTAAAGCACAACCGCGTGAGCAAATGAATTCCAGAATAGGAAATTTAATGAGTGACACATATATAAACTTATCAAAATAGGAAATGAAAATACTATTAAATTGACTACTTGACCAATAATTTCTCAACACTTAGCAAATATAGCTTTGAGCTTTGACAGATAAGAGGTTTTCAACTTTTGTGTCGCTTTTGTATTGATTAAGATGTGTCATTCTCTTTTTCTTTTTGTACAATTGTGTTACTAAACATCTAATTTATTTTCACTAATTGTATAAAAAACTTTTACACTGTTACTAGTATATTTAATGAGTTCGTGTTATTTTCTTACATTTTTTTGATTATTTACATTATCATAACCGGATGATATGAAATAACTTAATATAACTTGTTACATAAAGTATCTTATATTTATGCAAGGTCGAAGAAGAATTGCATTTAACTCGTTTGTAAAAACATGTCGAATTTTGGGCAGCTGCCATTTCAACATCATTATATTTTACCTGATTTCGACCATTCAATTATTAACTAACCCTTGCTTGGCAGCTGTTGAAGGTCTCAATTTATTAGTATCAACAAACAACAAACAATTCATTATATTTTACTTGATTTCGACCAGTCATCTTACTTTACTTTCCTTTAATATTTTAATTGACCTAAAACAAAAGAGTGTTAAACAGGGGGGCAACATATAACCATATTATGACAAATGCTTGTGGCTCAAATAGACGGGAACCTTGGCGTATTTGATAAATTTGTTATTATGTGATCATGACCTTACGAGTTCAAGCTGTATAAATAGATTCTTACAGAAACACAGGGTAAAACTGTATATAAAGTACATCGCCTTATAATCCGATCATTTCCCAAACCTCGTGCATAGCGGGAGCTTAATATATTGTGTTGTCCTTTTTGCTTGTGGTGGAAAAACTACCATCTATAGTAGAGTTAACTAATTAAGCAGTCATTCAAGTCGTGGAAACAACCTATTGCATAAATGCAGTATAAAGCTGTTGATGTTGGGCATATTTCTATATGTTTTGATGTTACTTTACCCATATTTTAACCGCTTTTTATTGCTATTTGGTATTTAAAATGTCCAACATGCTTTAATTATTGGTTTTATGACTAATAGAGTTGTGTATGATGATTTAGGGTGTTTGGATTGCAAAAATATGAAGAAAAGATGCTCCAACTCGAGGAGAAGAGGAAGGAAGGGTACTTGGTGCGCCTCATAGCAGTGAAGTCGGTCCATAGCATCTCCACGTGGGCAAAGCTGAGATAGAGGAACAATGGGTGGATGCAAAGCATCCAACTTAGGATACGAAGCTGAGAAGCGAAGGACGAGTTGGATGCGAAGCATCCACCTAAGCATCAATCCCTAAAGCTGATTCGGACTAGGATTAGGAGAACTTTGGCTCACGACTTTTGTACGCAATATATAGGCCAAAAACGCCCCTTTTAGGGCATCTAACATACTTTTGAAGGGAATTCGACCTAGGGAGAGCATAGAGCCGCCGTGGAGGCCGGGTTTCATCTTTCTTCCACCAAACTTTATAATTTTTATGTTTCTTTGTATGATTTATTGTTTTGCTACCATATCTATGTGGAGTTAAACTTCACGTTCTAGGGTTATGGTTCTTTCATGACTATTGTTATTTGGATATTAATTTTGATTTCTTAGTTTATCATATTGGTTTATTTATTCAATCATGCGCATAATTATTTGATTGCTTGATCAACAATTGAATACTATCTGCGAATCTATAATTGAACTCGAAAGTGGGAATTTTAGATTGTATATAGGATTGAATAGAGCAAGTTCTTGAACCTAGGCATCAGGAAACGGATTCGCGATTAGGATAGACATATACCTAATTGCCTTGCTTGATTGATGTGCAGAAAATATAAATGCATTATTTTTTATTCTAATTCCATAGACATATAGGAGTTAAGTTAGCTTGAATAGGCGAGTAAGAACTCGACAGATTCTTATGAGAAATATTAACCCTGTCAACTAATAAACCAGATAAATTAATTAGTGTGACGACCCAAAGGGTCATCACCGTATTTTTCCCTTTTTTCAGTTGTCTCGATTTGCGTGCGCAGTCCGGGCGTGAAGTCGAAAAGTTTTTATGTTAAAATATGTAAATTCTGTGAAAAATTTGAAGAATTATGATATTAATATTGATATAGTTGACTTTGGTCAATATTTTAGGTAAACGGACCCGGACCCATGATGTGATGGTCCTAGGAGGTCTGTAGAAAAATATGGGACTCGGGCGGGAGTCGAAATTCGAGGTCCAGAACCCCGATAAAAGAATTTTTCTGTTAAATTATTAAGGAAAAATAGAAATGAAAATGAGTTAGAAAATATAGGTATCAGGCTCGTATTTTGGTTCCAACGCCCGGTACAGGTCTTAAATATGCGTTAAGCGCTTTCTGTAAAATTTGGTCGAAATCGGACGTCGTTTGACGTGTTTCAGACCTAAATAGCTAAAGTTGGAAGTTATGAACTTTGAAATGAAAATTTTGAGTTTTGGGTTTGATTCTTTGATTTTGATGTTATTTTGGCATTTTGATCGCGCGAGCCCCGAGGGCTCGGGTGAGTTTTGGATAGGCGTCGGATTGCTTTTCTCATTTTTGGAAAAATCTGTTCTACTGCTTCTCTTGTTTCCGCATCTGCGGAAAAGGAGCCGCATAAGCGGTTCCGCAGATGCGACATTTTGGTCACATAAGCGGTTCCGCAGATGCGACATTTTGGTCGAATAAGCGGTCAGTGAAGAGATGGCTTGGACCGCAGAAGCGGAAGGGATCCCGCAAAAGCGGTGACCGCATAAGAGGTCCTGGATCGCATAAGCGGTCCCTGGAGACTTTAGTTAAAACCGCAAATGCGGTTGATTTTCCGCACAAGCGGAACCGCAAAAGCGAAAATCACTGTTATGTTAAGGGTTATCCGAGGCTTAATTTCAAAAGTTGAAAAATTATTTGGGAGCTCGGGAGAGGAAATCACTGGGTAACATTTCTATGATCCTTTCTAGCTATAATCCATCATTTAGTGGTTAAATCTATCTTTTAAATTCGAATTTAGAATCAAAAATCGAAGAATTTGGGTGAAAGTTCATTGATGAAACTCTTGGGTTTTGATGGGGCATTTGACCTTTGATTTGGGAGATTTTTATATGGTTGGACTCGTGAGGGTACGAGGTTTCTGAAAATGTGAAAAAATTTCGATTTCGAGACGTTGGCCTGAGGGGCATTTTGGTCATTTTACCTATTTTCGCGCCTTAGCTTTAATCTTAATAGTGTAATTGGTTACTTGTGATGTTATTTACAATATGTAATTGGTTTGAATAGATTTGGGCCACTCGGAGTGGGATACTCGTGGCAAGGGCATCGTTTCATAGTGATTTTTGTACCGGTTCGAGGTAAGTGTTTGATCTAACTTTGGCTTGAGGGAATAGGATTAGAGTATCCTAAATTATTATTTGATAAATGATCGAGTGCAGTGTACAGGCATGGTGACGAGTATCTATACACCTGAGTCTAGCATGACCGTGAGTCTTTTTTTATACTTGTTTTGATTTATTTTTGGAACTCTTCCAAGTTAAATAATGATTTCTACATAATGTAAAGAGTTTGAGGATAAACTATGAAATGTTAACATTTTTGAGCGTTGCCTCGAATGATAAATACCATTGAGTAAGAGATGAAAGTATTGAAAGGATTTGTGATTGATCCATTGCCGGGATTTGTTAAATATATTGAATATTTTCCCTTGCCGGGATGTGAAAGTTAATGATGTTGTTCCCTTGTCGGGATTTAGTTGCTAATTGTGTTATTCCCTTGCCGGGACATTTCTTATTATTGTCTATTTTCCTCTCGCCTGTTTGGTTGTGACTGCTATTTGGGTGAGGAAGAGTGTTAACGCACGAAGGGTCATTCCCTGCTATTTTTGATTATATTTGCACGAAGGGTCATTCCGTGCTATGTTTTGACTATTTATCCACGAAGGGTCATTCCGTGCTATTTCTGATGATATTTGCACATAGGGTCATTCCGTGCTATGTTTTGACTATTTTTGCACGAAGGTACATTCCGTGCTCTGATTTGATTATATATTGCACGAAAGGTCATTCCGTGCCATGAAATGAGAGTTAAGTGAGGGAAGCACGAAGGGTGATGCCGTCCATTTTATTCGATTGCTTTGGGTGAGAATGAGAGTAAAAGCACGAAGGTTGATGCCGTGCAATTATTGAATTTCTTATTCTTTGATAGTTGTTATTGTGCCCTGTTTTCTTAATTACGCTGATAAATTTTATACTCAGATTGTACTCCCCCACAATATGTTCCCTCCCTTTTCAACTGTTTAGTTTCGGTATTTCTTTTCCTTTTATCGTATATATATGTATATAGGATTGTATAGGTTGATTTGGTAGTCCAGTCTAGCCTCGTCACTACTTCGCCGGGGTTAGGCCAGGCACTTACCATCACATGGGGTCGGTTGTGCTGATGCTACACTCTGTACATTTCTTTGTGCACAGATCCAGGAGCAGCTTTTAGACAGCAGCAGTAGGCTTTCTATCTGGGAGCTATCTTCAGTCTAGGGACTCTCGAGGTGGCCTAGCTGGCGTTCGCAGGCCGAAGTCCATTTCCTTTATTTCAGTTTATTTTCATCGTACCGAAACAGACATATGTATTTTTCTTACATTCAGACTTGTTTGTAGTATTCTATAGTAGTCCGTGAGCTAGTGACACCAGATTTTGGGTAGTGATGTATTTCAACTTCCGTATTTTTATATCGTTTGTTAAACCTAAAGTCTTCCGCACTTATTTAATTGTTGTTAGAATATTATATTGTTGAGGTTGGTTAGAGAATGTGTGATATTTGGCTGGCCTAGCTACGTTAGTGGGCGACATCACGACACCCGATGGTGGGATAAATTCGGGTCGTGACAAGTTTGTTATCAGAGCTCTAGGTTGCATGGGTCTCGCTACTCACGGAAAAACTTAGTAGAGTCTGAGGGATCGGTACGAGGACGTCTGTATTTATCCCCAGAGGCTATGGAGTTAGGAAATGTTTCACTTTTGTTCTTTCTTGTCGTGCGAATCTGTTTCTCAAATACTGATTGTCCTTCTAATCTGTTCTTTTGCAGATGGCGAGAACACGTGCTTCTTCTTCTACCGCGCAGCAGCCCGAGCCCCCAGCAGCAGCTCCCGCAAGGGGCAGAGGCCGAGACCGTGCCAGAGGCCATGGTAGGGGCAGAGCTCAGCCCTAGGCAGCAGTTCCAGAGGTGGAGCCTCATATTGATTATGATGAGGAGGTTCCAGCCCCAGCAGCTCCAGTGGGCCCAGCTCAGGTCCCAGGAGGGGTTATGTTCACCCCGGATCTTCAGGATGTTCTAGTCCGACTGGTAGGCTTTATGGACAGTGTCACCAGGGCGGGTTTGCTGCTAGTAACACCAGCCATTTCTCAGGCTGGAGGAGGGGTTCAGACTCCTGCTACGCGTACTCCAGAGCAGGTAGCTCCCCGGA
>MU733819.1:5296-49967 GCA_026770625.1 Nicotiana glauca | reverse complement strand
CGGCCCTCTCAAACCCCCTTCGTTCATCTCTATCAGACCCTTCTTCCCTGAACCCTAGGTGAGCCGCTCTAAAATTCCTAAGCCGCCGGTGGCAGCGCCAGTCACCAAATCCAACCAAAATAACACCAATTGCTCTCCTCACTCTCCTTTTTCCAACCATGCCACCAGCTTCCTTCAAATCTAACCTCATCTTCTCGAATATTGATTTTAAAAACCAGACCCAAATCACTAATTTGTCCAAATGGTCCCAAATTCGTACTATACACTCCCTTGACCATCCTCACCCCTAATCCCTGACCAAAATCTCTCGAATCCAATTAAAAATAGTCAATTTTCGAATCTAGGGTTCATGCGCTTCTGGGCTGTCTTGAGGATTTTCAAGTCGAGTAACTTCAAGTTAATATTATATGTCTATTTCTTATGAAATGGACATATAATATTAACTTGAAGTTAATTTCGAAGTTTTTTGGTTTGAAGACTAAAATTGCAGTAAGATTTCTCTCTTTCCTTTCTTTATTTTTTAGTTTAATTCGTTGTTTTGTTTAATCGTGATTTCCAGTTTAGTTTAACTTTACCTCTATGAGTGATATGAATGTTTAGCATATTTCTTTTTCTGATTAATTTTCACTTTCATTTCTTTTATTCAAATTTTGGGTTGATTATTGGTTTTATTAGTTAACCATTCATTTGCTAATTGGTCGATAGCATAATTAGGTTTCCTCTTTATCCTGTTCAAGTGAAGTTTGATTTGGAATTCGTTTGGGATTGATTTCGGTTAATATTAGTTGTTCATTCAATTTTAGTGTTAATTGGTGAAGTGTTTAAGATAGGTGTATTGGATATAGCTGAGAAGATCATTTGATTAACTAACTTTAGTTATATTCTAGCTAGGATAAAGTATAGGGATCAGTTAATTCTAGTCTGTGATTTTCAAACTATTGGAAGGGCACTTTAGGGATATAAAAGGGTAGTTTCTTTAGGAATAGTAATTTCAAAATAGGGGTAAGGGTAGTATGGGTATTTTGGGGCTAAAAGAGCATCCTAGAGGCTTTTAGAATGGGGTACATGTGTAGATCTCAGTAACTATGATGCATTTACTTGTTTAGCAAGTCAAGAATAGAGGGACTAAACTGAAAATAATGGAGGGAAAATGAGTAAAAATGTCCAGAACATTCTGCCCCCTTCTTTGCCTATAAAAGGCATCCCTAATGCCTTGAATAAGAAGTTTTTTTAAAGGTCTGAAAATTCAAAATTCCCTTCCAGCTCTTAAACTCCCCCTAAAATCCCTTTCTTCAAAAAAAACTTCAAATTTGAATCTAAAAATTAAAGAGATTCAGATCTGGAACAACACAGTTGTATAAACTCCCATTTCTAGCTTTAAAATCATATAGAAAAACAAAAAAAAATAGAAAACTGTCCAAAAACCAAAAAACAAAACTACTGTTTCACTGAAACTGAAGATGAATTTGGACTCTTAGCTACTGGTTTACATTTTTTAGTTCAGTTCTAGTAATTTGAAGGTTCAAGGATGTTGCTGTTTGATTTCGAGTAATTTTTTGGATTCAATTAGTTTGCTTTGGTCACCTTGTTGTGTCGTGTTTCTGTTAAAGTTTCCTGGGATTATTGTGAAGCTGTTTGGTTCAAATTACTACTTGAACGTTGGTTGTTGATGTTTGTGATTGCTGGTGCTGTGTTTGGGAATAAATCTCAGTCTAGTTGTTGCTGATTGCTACTGCTGTTAGTCGCCGCTGACCATCCTCCCTCTTATTTTGGTTTCATTGTCCAGGTACACACTTGGATCCACCTTAATATAGCCTTCAAGCTGGAAGTAAAATAAAACATGCTCATGAGTTTAAATTTGTGGGTCGCTGGATCATTTTATGGAACAGCTAGATAAATGTTAATTGTTATGTGTATTTGTTAAGTGTAGTTTAATTCTGGTTTGTATTAACATGAACAGGGATTACATACTACTATGTTTTCATTGGGATTGTTTTCTGTTGAAATTGACTAAGAATTGGACTATATATGTATTTGTAATTGTATGATTTTTGTTCTGTTATGATTGTATGAATTAATCTGTAATTGACTAAGAACTAGATTGATAAAGGGATAGATTAGGATTATTTTGAGACCTTTTAATTCTGTTCAGAGTTCATGTTGAGTTGTAGATTATTAGACTTTTGAAATTATGATCTATGTTTAGCCTTGATAATTCCAGGTGTAGTTAATCCTTAGGCGTTCGAGCTGAATTTGGTAATTCTATGTGTAAACTGTAGTTAGATGTTCAAGTCGTGTCTTGTAATGAAAATTAGATTGCATGTTCTATGTTAATCCATTTCAGCAATTATTTGATAACTTTCAGGTTAATTAAAAACCAGAAAATATTAAAATGATGTTAGCTTTCCACGTCTAGACATTAACAGGTGAATTCATTAGATTTTACGTCACACTCAAATCAGCAATTTATTTGACAATTATGAATGTGTTAGCAGATTTTGGGCTCAATGTGAACCCATTCTCACTTGTATCAAGTTGTGGCCAAATCATGGGCTGACTTCTCAGAAGCCCAACATGGGCAATTTCTATTTTCATAAATTGATAGTTTTGGATATGGGCTCAATTTTTTAGGCCCAAAACAAATAAGAAAAAGTGTTGAAGTAAAAATTCCTTTAAATTATATTAGGAGTATAGGGAATTAATTCACAAATATAAATTTGAGTTTCGAATTAGGTAGCGGGTTCAAGCTAAAAGGGTATTCCCTTTTCTTTGAATTCGGACTTGAATTCGAGGCCCGAATTTATAATTGTAAATTAATTATCCCTTTTAGAGATAAATAATAAATAGAAAATCGTAGTTGCTTTTGCTTGGCCTTTAATTAAAAGTGAGACGAGCCTCACCAAACAAAATATAAAAATTGCGGGGCCCTCATTAATTGCTTAATCAAAATACTTAGAATTCGGAATGTTCAGTTTAGTGAATTTCACGGCCTCCCACAAAGCTAAAAAGACGTTAGTCACTTTAGGCGCGTGTTTAATAATTTTATCTTCATAAATACGGGTCTGCATTTCATGCGACCCAAATCCAAATCTAAAAATGTTGAATAAGAATGTGTTGAGGATCCGGGTGCATTTCATGTGACGTGATCCAAAAATACGTTTTTAAACGACGTTCACTTTCGTAAAAAATAATTAAAAGCAGTAAATAATTATAAAAACTGCATTATAGGTTGGAACATGTATAAAAATCAAATTTTAGCCATTTATAATAATTTAAGCGACTGTGCTAGAACCACGGGATCCGGGGGTGCCTAACACCTTCCCTCGGGTCAACAGAATTCCTTACATAGAATTTCTGGTTCGCAGACTCCAATTGGGTAGTCGACAATTTTCCTCGATTTGGGATTTAAATTAAATCGGTGACTTGGGACACCAAAAGCCAATCCTATCCCAAGTGGCGACTCTAAAAATAAATAAATAATTCCAATTCAAATAATGTCACTTAAATTGGAAAAACTTCCTTTATACATTTTACCCTTCGGGGTAGGTGTGTAAAAAAGGAAGTGTGACATTTATTGACATAAATTTTTTAATAATTTACACTGGATAATATGCTTGCTGCATGTAACAAAGCGACTAGAAAACATATAGATATCAAGAGTTCATGAAAACACCATCGAAACATTAGAATTATATACTATGAATATTGTCTATAAGGAAGTATTATGTGAGATACAATCATATCATATGATTGTACCTACGTAAATAAATATAATTCCTAAATTTCCTTGGTTCAAATGATATCAAACATTTTTTCATTCAAATTTCTTGTTACTTATCACTGTGACGACCCAAAGGTCATCGCCGGATTTTTCCCTTTTTTCGTACTTCTGAAGCCTTAAAATCTCACTTTTTTCACCTCGATTTGCATGCACAGTCCGGGCACGTAGCTAGAAAGCTTAAATATGAATTCTATGAAATATTTGATGAATTTTGATATTAATATGATTAAAGTTGAGTTTGGTTAATATTTTGGGTAAACGGACCCGGACCTGTGATTTGACGGTCTCGGAGGGTTTGTAGAAAAATATGGGACTCGGGTGTATTCCCAAAATTGAAATCCAAGGTCCCAAGCCCGAGAAAGAAATTTTTGAAAGAAATTGTTTTCTGAAATTTCATATAAAAATTTGAAATGAAAATGAGTTAGAAAGTATTGGTATCGGGGTCGTATTTTGGTTCTGGTGCCCAATATAGGTCTTAAATATGGTTTAAGCGCTTTCTGTGGAAATTGATCAAAATCGGACGTCGTTTGACGTGTTTCGGACCTAAATATCTAAAGTTTGAAGTTTATGAAACTAGAATGAAAAATGATGATTTTGAGGCTTGATTCAGTGAATTTGATGTTGTTTTGGCAATTTGATCGCTCAAGTAAGTTTGTAGGATGTTGTTGAGTTAGTGTGTGTGTATTTAGTTGGAGCCCCGAGGGCTCGGGAGTGATTTCGGAGGTGGTTCGGGGGTTTTAAACTTAGGAAAATGTTGCAGAAATTCGATCTGCTATTGCCTAGGTAATTGGTCTATGTGATCGCAATAGTCCTTCTGCGGTCTCATAGTGTTAGGATGTGGAGTCCTATTTTTCCTCTATGCGATCACATGATTCTATCTGCGATTGCGATGCCCAGTCCCTTCTCCTTACGTGATCACATCCTCCTTTCTGCAATTGTCACACCTCCTTTTTCTTACCCCATTTGTAAGAACCTATTTATTATACCCTGGAAAGGGATATAATAAAAGGAAGGAGTTTTTTCAATTTAAGGACAGTCGGAACGAGATTTGTTTATTTAATTTCAGAGTCACCACTTGGGAGATTAATGGTGTCCCAAGTCACCGGATGAATCCCGAACCGAGGAAAGTTTGACTCTGTTACAGTCTGCGAACTAGAAATCCGGATAAGGAATTCTGTTAATCCGGGAGAAGGTGTTAGGCACTCCCGAATTCCGTGGTTCTAGCACGGTCGCTCAACTATTGTATTTGTCTTTATCTAATTTTTATACTTTAATATTCTTCTTTATTATTTAATTGTACAAAGAATTACAACGTCGTGAAAATGTATTTTTGACCACGTCGTACCAGTACGCCCGTGGCTTTCAACACATTTCGACTTCGTTGAGATTTGGATTTGGATCACATAAATGTGCACTCGTATTAAGAAGGTAATATTATTACAAATCGTGCCTAAAACATCTACGTCTTATTAACATTGGAAAAGACCGTGAAATTTGCTAAACGGTCCTTCCAAATCTAAGATTTTTATAACAATTTATTTGAGGGCTACGCAATTGTGTATTTAATGCGGCGAGGCTCATCTCATTTTATTAAGGCCATATCTAAAGTATACTATATTTTGTATGTGTTTTGTCTCTAATAACAAAGGGAAAATCTTATTTATTTATCATGACCTAATAATTTGGCATTTTGGGCCACAAACTCATAAGAGTCTAGGCTTATTTCATGTTGGGCTTGACTACTGCCTATGGTCCAATTTAGATCTGGCTGAAACTCAAACTTGGCCATTTGCGAAAATATTAGGCTTGATGGCCCAAGCAGCCTACTTTTGATATTATGTAATCAGGCCTGGGTACTTACTGAATTTGGGCCATTTAATAGAGCCTTGACTCAAATTAACCAGCAGAGGACATCCTTTGTTTCAGTTTTTAGATTACCACAATTTACTTGGAATTCAGACCAGTTTATACACTTAACTACCAGAAGATTTCCTTTATTTTTAAATTTAAATACTTATTAATCCTATTAGCTACTAATTCAGATATCAATCAGAGTTGAATTTGATAAGACGAAATTTCGGAGTCAAAACAGATTGATTAATGTATACGAATATTGTTTTACTAAGCGTTTGAAGGTATTTTAAACATTAATTACTTTAAACTAAACTAATTGCGATCATAGTTGAACTATTTCTGAATTAAGAAACTATTTCAGAAGTAACATCAAATACAAGTTCACATTTAGTTTTTAAATAGAACAGTTATAGACTTACAATTTTTGCAACTGATCATGCATTTAAACTGATCTACTATTTTAGAATAAGTGTTGTAGATGTACATAATTTCAAAAATTATAATATAAAATCTGATTTCATGTTATTACTTCTAAATTTTGCTCTAATAGTTTATTTAATCCTATCAATTATAAAAACTACATATTCTAAAGTATACTAATATACAATCAATCAGAAACGAGGTTCAAAAAAAAGAACAGTCCAGTCCAAATTTAATTACATTTAAACTATTCCTAATTGAATACAAGTATTATAACTGATTTTTTCAAAATATCCGATTAACTTCGTAGAATAAACTAATTCTTAAAGGAACATTTTTCACTTCATTTCTTCATCTCGTAACCACATCAACGAGCAATAAGGAATGTACCTGGAAACGAAGAAGAATCAATGAGATCTAGAAAAGCAAGGATCAGCAATCAACAACAACACATCAATCGATCAAATACAGCTCCAGCAAACTAGACTCAAGCCACAGTGATAACAAATCAGTAGAAAAACCAACAGATGCTAAATCAGACCACAAATCAACACTTCGATTCCACACAGTCCCAATCCAATAGTACTTTGATCACCAAAGCCAAATAGATGAGAAGCACAGACTCAAAATTTCCTTAGAATCAATAGAACAGTGATGCTTTTTATGATTTTTAAGCTTTGATGTGAGGAAATGCACGAATTGAGATTGCAAACAGCAGGAAAATATTTAAGTGAATTTCAGATTTTCCAAACTTCCAAACTTCTAAACTTGTTAAATGAAGGCTCATGAAGCCTATTTATAGATTTGAAAAGAGAGGGAATTTCAAATTCTGAAATTGTCCCTTAGTCCTTTATTTTATTGCAATTAAACCCCTATTATTTTATTTAATTGACCCTTTTCCCTTTTATTAATGCAGTATTACCTCTTTTCCCCAATCTAGAATGTTCCTTTCCTTAGCTTTTACCCTTCTACCCCTACCTCTAATTGGCATTTACTGCACTACCCTTTTATTATGCCTGAAATACCCTTAACCCCTTAAGTATTTACCATTAAACCAAATAGTATTCCCAAATCTACCCCTACCCCCTTAGGATTATTACAATGAACCAAATGACATTCCCCGAACTAACCCTGCTTCCCTATTTCAATTACCCTTCACCCGTACTGCCCTTAACCCTAATTATAACCAAATGCCCCAAAATTACTCTAAAAATCAGGATAGAAAACCTTAACTAATTACCAGAACTAATCAAAATTTATCCAGTTATAACCAAATCAAACCTAGGCAATCAGACTTATATTAATCTATTAACAAATTTCAAAAATCAATCAAACAATAAAGAATCAGACTATTCAATTAAAAGGAAAACCCTAATTACTAATCAAATTTATCAAACAATCAGAACCTAAGAACTAGGCCTAACAATATACTTATTCGAACAGAAATCAAAAACCTAAAACTATATCATTTTTATCAAGAATTAATCAACAAAAGAAAATCATAGACATCCAAACAAACAGAAGTAAAAAGGAAATAGGAACTTAGCTTTTCTTGCTTTCTTATTTCTTCTAGACTTTTCTTTCTTTCTTCCTTTTCTTTCTTTCTTCTGTTCTTTTCTTTCTTCGTTTTTTCTTGATTTTCCAGGATTTTAAAACCTTGGATGTCTTTTTCTTGGACTTTTGAATCTCCGGCAGGCTTTTGAGTCTTAGTATGAACCTCTTCAGTGGGTTTTAAGGGTTGAAGGTTTTAGAACAGGGCTAAAGGTGATTAGAGGATACCACAGGACAATTTTGGAGTGGTTTAGATGAAGTAGTGTTCGTCGGAATTAGGGTTCCAACGACACTTAAACTAATATTCGAGCAGTTCAGGCCTTATTCGAGGAAAATGGAATGGATGGGTGTAAAGAGGGGATTGAGGTGGTCAAATGATGTTAAGGACGGGTTGATTGGCTTCAATGGCGTCTCATGCCGGTGAGAGTTCCGGAGAGATTGAGAGAAGGGGGTGGCGGCTAGGGTTTGATTAGAGAGGGTGGGGAAGATGAAATGAATTGGGTATAAGGTTTTGTATGTTTAAAACCTTTAGATGATTAGGGACCGTTTGATTAGAACAATTGATGGTTGAGATGAATTGACGCTATACGACGTCGTCTAATTAAGTGACGGTTCAATTTTGTCCGTTAGATCAAACCAATGAATGGCCAGGATTTGATGACTCAAACGTCGTCGTTTGATTTATAGATTGGTTTGTGTAATCTGACCGTTTGATCAAGTAAATCAACGGTTCAGATCTTTTTTTCATTAATAGGCAGACCGGGTATTCCCTTTTTGGGCTCGAGTCAATTGGGCTGTATATTTGTTTTTGGGCTACAATTATTGTTTTAGCCCATATTATTGTACTTGTATTGTATTTTGTATTTTTAACTTTCTTTTATATTTTTTTATGTATTTTCTCTTCTTTTATTTTTTCTGATTTTGCTAATTTAAAACTAATTAATTTCTATTTTTATGGTATTTTTCAATTAAAAACATAAAATGCTATTTTGATTTTCTTTAATTTGTTCTAACAATGTATTAATTACAAAAAATAAAAATTCTAATGCACATGCATATTTTTGTATATTTTTATGAATTATTATGCAACTAATTAACACAAAAAATGCCACAAATATTTAACAAAATTTAAAAATCATTTTGTTTGGATTTTAGGAATAATTTGCTTAGGGCAAAAATCAGTGCTCGCAACTACCCCTCTTTGCTCGGGAACACACAGAGTTTCCGTGCAAAGATAAGTGAACGGTAATGAGGGATTTTTGCCCATTCGCATATTCCGTATGAAGCATTTTTGGAAATTTTTACCGCATCCTGCTTTAGAGATTGTCTACATATCCTGGGCTAAACAAGAATCAGGTCAGTATAGTTCAAGAATGTCTGGTAGCTGGGACTACCAGGAGTTGTGATCTCATTATTGATGTTGTTGTTACTGCTTGATGACCCCCATATTACACCGTCGTAAAGATAAAAGAAGTTATCCTAGGCTATGCCCTATGTTTTACAAAATACTATCTAATGTCTGCTATCTTGTGTTCTTGAATTGCCTTGATCTCGCATCTTACATTCTTTCAATATAACTTTGACTGTGTCCATTCTTCAGGTGGACTCCTGCTTACAATTGCTTGAAAAATATTCCCTTGCTCTTCAGGTGGGCTCCTGCTTGCGATTGAGTTGAAAAAGTATTCCCTTATTCTTCAGTTGGGCTCCTGCTTGCAATTGCTAAAAACGTATTCCCTTGTTCTTCAGGTGGGTGCCTGCTTACCGAAATTGAAATGTATTCCCTTGTTCTTCAGGTGGGTGCCTGCTAACACAATTGACAAACAAAGAAATTTTCTGCGCCAGTATGGTGACTGGATATATCATATTATCAAATATTAAAAATCAAAGCTAAATTTCAAATAGTACTTCCCTTGTTTTCCAAGTGAGTGCCTGTTTACTGCATTTGAAAAGATATTCTTTTGTTCTTCTGGTGGGCGCCTGCTTACAACAAATATACAAAACACAGAAATCTTTCTGCCCCAGTTTGATAACTGGGTGCATGATGTTACTAAATGTTAACTTGAGAGATAAAGTTGTATTATACTTCCCTTGTTCTTCAGGCTGGGTGCATGATGTTACTAAATGTTAACTTGAGAGATAAAGTTGTATTATACTTCCCTTGTTCTTCAGGCTGGGTGCATGATGTTACTAAATGTTAACTTGAGAGATAAAGTTGTATTATACTTCCCTTGTTCTTCAGGTGGGCGCCTGCTTGCCAAATTTGAAATTTATTCCCTTGTTCTTCAGGTGGGCGCCTGCTTGCCAAATTTGAAATTTATTCCCTTGTTCTTCAGGTGGGCGCCTTCTTGCCAAATTTGAAATGTATTCCCTTGTTCTTCAGGTGGGCGTCTGCTTACAACAAACATACAAGCAAAGAAAAAAATTTTGCCCCAGTTTGATAACTGGGTACAGCATATTATCGCATGTACAAATTGTAAGCTAAAATTATACTTCCCTTGTTCTCCAGGTGGGCGCCTGACTGCTAAAACTTGAAATGGATTCCTTCGAACATTGTTGTTTTTCCTTAAAACTTAAACTGTCCTCCCTTGTTCTCCAGGTGGGTGCTTGACTGCTGCAATTTTCTGTGTTCCCTTGTTATACACATTGGTCACATTCACTTTAAAGTGATTAGTAAGAATTTGAATCTTTTGCCCCTGTTCTAATCAAAAATAATTTGTTAGTATAAAATGGTGGTTAGCTACTGGCATTCTTGTTGGTCATGCTCCTGCTTTTGAACTTGCTCTGACTTGCTTCTTTGAACTGGTTTTGTCGTGCCGTGATTTTCCGGCTATCTTTCCAATTTTCTGATCCTAATGACCCAAAATGTTTTTCTCATGTCACTGTCTCGGTGTTTCCTTTCCTTTTCTTGTGAATTTTTTGTTCCTTTCTCCAAATATCTGACTATCATTGGTCCTTGTTGTTTCAACTGTCCTTTAATGAATCTCGATCTCATTGCGCCATACAATTGGGAAGATGGTAGTTAGCTTTGACTACAAATGACTTATAGGCAAATTTCAAGAAAAATGAAATGCAATGACCTCAAAGTTTTGGGGATAGAGGGACTCTGAAAAGAGAAAGAGGATAGAACTTATCTGAGTGGGAGGGCTAATTCCATTGATCATGCCATGCATTTTGGATTTACCAACCTAGTCTGTCCAACCAAACGACTATCAATTGCCACATTTGCCGCTCCATATCTCAAAACCCTATCTTTAACAACACCCAAAGCTTACTTGTCTTGTCACTTTTCAACTACAAAATTTCTTTCATTTGCCCACTTTAAAACTTACTTTTGCCTTATGGTGTCCGTGAGGGTTTTCACCAATAAGGCTTTCTCATTTTCATGTCTCTAAATTCACATCGCCTTACGGTGCCCATAAAGGTTTTCACCAATAAGACTCTCTCATTTTCAGTCTCTCAACTCACATCACCTTACGGTGCCCGTGAGGGTTTTCACCAATAAGACTCTCATTTTCATTTTTCTAATATTCTGGTACCCGAGTATTGTCCACAACATGATTCACCTCACCTGCTTGTATTGAAATTTCTTAAAATTGATCAGAAGGCCTTTCTTTGGACCGTAATGTGGCTTTTGGATGGGTTTAGAAAGAAGGATATAAAGGCTCAAAATATTTTAACGTGGGTTCAAAGATTACAACTTTCGGAATCATATCTTCCACAACAAACATAACTTCTGCCCCAGTTTTCAATCTTGGGGATTCTTTGGACTTTTCTTTGGTTGTGACTGAACCTCAGTGAGGCTGCCTACGTACCCTTTCGGGATCAAGTCAAACGTATTTCGGATCATAAAAATCGCTTCATTGTTGCGATGTTTCCTTCCTCACATTCTTCTTCTTTGCATTTTTTCTTTCTTTCTTTTCTTTTCTTTTCTTTCTTTTCTTCTTTTCCTTTTCTTTTTCTTTTCTTTTCCTTTCTCTTTTTTTTCTTTTTCTTCTTTTCTTTTTCTTTTTCTTCTTTTCTTTTATTCTTTTGTTTTCTCTATTTGATTTCCCCGCCCAATCCTTGATTTTGTTTGTTGATTCCGAAAGAGGAATGTGAAAGAAAAATATAATAAGGCTCAAAGGGATAACAATGGATAAAGTATTTGGATAGTATAACAAAATGCCTTCATCATTTCAATCTAAAAAATATGTCAAATACAATCAGATACATAAAGATAAAGAAATCATACATAATATCTTTTGACTATGTCAGAATTGATAGTCATTTCTACACATTTTCCTTCCACATTTGTTAGATGTAACGCTACGTTGGACAACACTCGTGATACAACAAATGGCCCCTGCCAGTTGGGAGCAAATTTTCCTTTTGCTTCTACCCAATGAGGTAGGATACGTCTTAATACCAATTGTCCAACTTTGAATTTTCGTTGACGCACTTTCTGGTTATAAGCTCTGGCCATTTTCTGTTGATATAATTGCCCATGACATACTGCTTCCAGTCTTTTCTCATCAATCAAGCTTAATTGTTCCAACCGGGCTTTGACCCATTCATCATCATCTGTTTTTGCCTCCGCAATGATTCGAAGAGAGGGTATTTCAACTACCGTCGGTATTACTGCTTCCGTGCCATACACCAATGAATAAGGAGTTGCACCTACCGAAGTACGAACAGTAGTGTGATATCCCAACAAAGCAAATGGTAATTTCTCATGCCACTGTCTCAATCCTTCAACCATTTTTCGAAGAATTTTCTTAATATTCATATTGGTTGCTTCCACTGCTCCATTCTGCTTAGGATGATATGGTGTGGAATTGCGGTGCATGATTTTAAACTTCTGACATGTCTCCGCCATTATATGAATGTTAAGGTTGGCACCATTATCTGTAATAATCACCTTCGGAGTTTCGAATCGGTAAATGATGTTTGCATGCACAAAATTAACCACTGCTTTCTTAGTCACTGCCTTGAACGTTTTTGCCTCAACCCATTTAGTAAAATAATCAATGGCAACCAAAATAAACATGTGCCCATTAGATGTTACTGGCTCGATTGGCCCGATGACATCCATACCCCAAGCAACGAAGGGCCATGGTGCTGACATTGTATGCAACTCATATGATGGAGAATGAATCAAATCTCTATGTACCTGGCATTGGTGACATTTACGCACAAAGATGATACAGTCCCGCTCCATAGTAAGCGAGTAATATCCTGCTCTGAGGATTTTCTTTGCTAGCACATACCCACTCATATGTGGTCCACAGACTCCCGCATGTATTTCTTCTATAATGGTTGTAGCCTGCTTTGCATCCATACACCTCAATAAACCGAGGTTCGGGGTTCTTTTATACAAAACCCCTCCACTAAAGAAAAATCCACTTGCCAATCGTCTGATAACTCTCTTTTGATCCCTTGTGGCCTGTGCCGGATACACCCCCATTCTGAGGTACTCTTTAATATCATGGAACCACGGCTCACCATCGAGTTCCTCTTCTATTGTATTGCAATATGCATGTTGATCATGAACCTGAATTTGCAATGGGTCCACATAAGCTTTGTCCGGATGATGTAGCATTGATGCCAGAGTGGCCAGAGCATCGGCAACTTCATTATGGATTCTCGGGATGTGCTTGAATTTTATGGACTGAAACTGTTGGCACAGTTCATGCAAGCATTGCTGGTATGGTATGAGTTTTAAATCCCGTGTTTCCCATTCTCCTTGAATCTGATGTATCAAGAGATCCGAGTTACCCATGACCAAAATATCTTGGACACCCATATCTAGAGCCATTCTCAATCCCAAAATACATGCTTCATATTCAGCCATATTATTGGTACAAAAGAAAAAAAGTTGAGCAGTGGCATGATAATGCTGACCCGTCTCTGAAATAAGTACTGCTCTTATTCCGACGCCCTTGTTGTTAGCAGCCCCATCAAAGAATAACTTCTAGCCAGGCTTTTCATCTTGTTCCAGTTCATCAATGTACATTGCTTCCTCGTCAGGAAAATATGTTTTCAGCGGTTCATATTCATCATCCACTGGATTCTCTGCTAGGTTATCGGCAACTGCTTGTGCTTTCATCGCAGTACGAGTTACATAAACAATATCAAATTTTATGAGCAGGATTTTCCATTTAGCAAGCCTCCCTATGGGCATGGGCTTCTGAAATATATACTTCAACGGATCCAGCCGGGAAATGAGATAAGTGGTATAAGCTGACAAATAATGTTTCAACTTCAGTGCCACTCAGGTCAAAGCACAACATGTCCTCTCCAGTTGAGTGTATTTTACCTCGTTAGATGTGAATTTCTTGCTGAGGTAATAAATTGAATGTTCCTTCTTCCCTGTTTCATCATGCTGCCCCAGTACACAGTCGAAATAATTGTCCAACACCATCAAATAAAGAATCAGGGGTCTTCCTGGTTCTGGCAGAACCAATACAAGTGGGTTAGCCAAGTATTCCTTGATTTTATCAAATGCAGCTTGACATTCATCTGTCCATTTAACTGCAGCATCTTTCTTCAACAATTTAAAGATAGGCTCATAAGTTGATGTAAGCTGAGCAATGAATCTGCTAATGTAATTCAACTTGCCGAGCAAACTCATCACATCTTTCTTGCTCTTTGGCGGAGGCAATTCCTGGATGGCTTTGATTTTGGACGGGTCTAGTTCAATACCATTTGAACTCACCACAAACCCTAACAACTTCCCTGATGGCACCTCAAAAGCACATTTTGCTGGATTGAGCTTGAGATTGTACCTGCGAAGCCTCTGGAAAAACTTCCTCGGGTCTTTAACATGATCACACTACTTTTTGGATTTCATAATTACATCATACACATAAACTTCAATCTCTCGATGTATCATATCATGGAACATGGTGATCATCGCTCTCATTTATGTTGCCCCTGCATTTTTCAGTCCAAACGGCATCACCTTGTAACAGTATGTTCCCCAAGGTGTGATAAATGCCGTCTTTTCAGCATCTTCCTCATCCATTAGAATCCCGCATAGCAATCCACAAAATATCCAATCTCATGTTTGGCACAATTGTCAATCAGTATGTGGATATTTGGCAATGAAAAATTGTCTTTTGGACTCGCCTTGTTAATATCTCGATAATCAAAACATACCCTGGTATTTCCGTCTTTCTTTGGAACAGGCACAACATTGGATAACCAGGTGGGATATTTGGTAACTCGTATAACCTGCGCTTCAAATTGCTTATTGACTTCTTCTTTTATTTTCACACTGATATCTATCTTGAATTTTCTCAACTTCTGTTTGACAGGCGGATATTCTAAATAAATGGGCAATTTATGGACCACCAGATTAGTGCTTAGCCCCGGCATATCATCGTATGACCATGCAAATATATCTTTGTATCCATGCAACAGCTTTATCAATTCTTCCCTAAGTGAGGCTTCCAAATGAACGCTTATCTTTGTTTCCCGAATATTTTCCTTATCCCTCATATTAATGGCTTCTGTCTCATTCAAGTTCGGTTTGGGTTTTTCCTCATACTAACTCAACTCTTTTCTAATTTCTTCCAAAACTTCCTCATCATCATACTCCACTTCATTATCACATTCAATTTCTTGTATTACTATTTGATTATCAAGACTAGGCCGGGAATTCCTCATGCATGACACATCATTGAAATCAACATAAAATGGAATGCACAAGAAAAATAAAGAAAGACAAAACAAATGCTATCAGGAATGGAGAAAGAAAGAAATTGCATTTCATTGAAATTCAAAAGATAACAAGGTTTGACTCATCCAATTGGACAGAACATAGAAATCTGTATTACAACCTTGAAATAAAATAGATTTAATACTCAAAAGCAAATCAAAAACTAACTACCACAACTCCCTCCGAGTTGGAAGAGGAGTAGCTTCCCAGTTGTTCAGATTGGCCCGAGATCCCACGAACTGGACATCAATTCTGCTTGTACCCTCATCTGCTTCTACCACATCCACTTCTTTGAACAACTTTTCAAATCTTTCAATCAATTCCCTTTCAGGCTTTATCTCTGCTAAGCTAGGCATCACTGTCGCTGGGGTACCTTTTAGTACCAGAACTGACGAGTGAATGGGATAAGTGAAGGATAGGTTTAGGGAGGGTCCACACTTTCTTCTTCAGTTTTTGGGCTCTCTTTATATCAGCAATGGTTGGTTTAAAGCCCAACCCAAAAGTATCAATGTTTTCGGGGAGAGATACTGGTTGTGTAATACCCTGTAATGCAGCTCCCAATCCCTTTTCCGGGGAGAAATCCATTTTTGAGCATTTCTGTGGCAACCATAACAGATGCGGAATCCACCTTTGGAATAGGAACATGCTCACCCTCCGGAACCTTAGCGACTGATACTGTATCCACCACTTGGTACACCTATGGGCCTTTATCGTCCTCAACCTTTTCAAATGGAGTGATAGTATTTCAAGAATTTTCTTCACCATGGACTATAATTTCTTGACGGTCCTATTCGAACTTTACCATCTGATGAAGTGAGGATGGCACAGCCTTCGTAGCATGGATCCATGGTCGACCCAACAGAAGATTATAGGATACAGCAACATCCAATACTTGAAATTCCATTGTAAACTCTACCGGCCCGATGGTAAGTTCCAGCACAATGTCTCCAATAGTATTCTTTCCACCTCCGTCGAATCCACGCACACAAATGTTGTTCTTGTGGATTCTTTCATTATCAATCTTGAGCTTCTCCAAAGTAGACAAAGGGCACACTCGATCCATTATCAATCAACACACGGGTAACTACCGAATGTTCACATTTCACAGTAAGATACAAAGATCTGTTATATTCCGTTCCTTCTACCGGCAGTTCGTCATCGGAGAATGTCACCATGTTCACCTCAAAGATTTTATTTGCCATCTTTTCAAGATGACTCACTTTAATCTTCTTAGGCACATGAGCCTCATTCAAGATTTTCATTAGTGCACTACGATGTTCATCTAAGTGAATTAGCAGGGACAATAGAGATATTTGTGTCGGCTTTTTCCTCAATTGTTCTACTATCGAGTAATCCTACACTTTCATTTTCCTCAAGAATTCCTCGGCCTCCTCCTCAGTAACAGCCTTCTTCACAGGAGCCAGATTATCTTTGGTAAGTTTTGCTTTTCTTACTTCTTCGAGGGCAAAGCACCTCCCCGATCTTGTCAAACCATGGGTTTTACAAATTTCATCTCTAACCTCTCTTCCCCGATACATGACAGTTACTTTGTTGTAGTTCCATGGTACAGCTTTTGCATCCACAATGGGCAGTTGAGTTACTGGTTTGATAATGACCGGTTCTGCTTCGGCCCCCTTCACAATCAACACAGGTTTTGCACTTGCTCCCGGTACTATCTGTCACGACCCAAACCAAAGGGCCGCAACGCTCACCCGGTGCCTAACTCAACCGAGTACCAACGTAACATATATTTCTTATCATACTATCATGAGTAGATGAGCCAGAAACTCTTTCATGAGGTAACAAGAATAAAATATAAGGGAATACTCAACATATGATGACCCAACCTGATATACAAACTTATACATGTGACATACGGGACTATAAGGCTGACACGACCATTTGTAAACTCAAAACATAGGCCGACAAGGCCACACATGTATCTATAAACCTGACATCTGTCTACAAGCCTCTAAGAGTACATAAAATCATAAAGGTCGGGACAGGGCCCCGCCATACCAATCAATACATATCCAAAGCATACCGACCAAATAGGCAACTCCGGAGCAAGTGGAGTGCACCAACACCTTCGCTGAGCTGATAGCCTACTAGGAGGACTGTCAACCTATCAATCGGGACCTGCGGGCATGAAACGCAGCGTCCCCAGGCAAAAGGGACGTCAGTACGAATAAAGTACCGAGTATGTAAGGCAAGAAAGCATAAATAAGAACAGTAATGTAAAGAGAGATAGAGGAGATACAACCTGTAACATCTGAGTGCCTCTGGGGGATACTGACATGAAATGCATAATACATATATATACATAACATTTTAAAAAGCATACGCCTCTGTGGGCATCATCATCATCATATCGTACCCGGCCTCAAAGAGGACTCGGTAAAAACGTACCCGGCCATTATAAGGCTCGGTAGAATCGTACCCGGCCACGTGGAGCTCGGTAAAACCCAACTGATCAGTGGTTGCACAATAGGTGCCATACCCGGCCGACTATAGCGCGGCTCGGTAGAGTAAAATAGCTACTATATATAATGCATGTTAGACTCATGGTCACGTTCTAAACCTTTCAAAGTGACATAAGGTCATTACACCTTGGATTAACATTATAGACATCATACCATCAATATGAACCTTAGTAGGATTTAAGGATCATACACACTTGTTTAGAATAACTTTATAAGGAAAGAACAAAATGGACAATCTTAGTTTCTAGGAGTAGATCCATCATGAATTAACGTACTGTTTATGTTCATGTCACTTTAGATCATGCCAAAAGAAAGAAGTAAGTGCCTTAACATACCTTAAACCCGTTGATTCCTTAATCCCTTCCAATCAACTCTTCAAAAAAATCAACTCAATCCATCATAGTATAAGGAGATTCAAAATCAGTGCTGAGCAAAGGCTAGGTCTATGACTTAAGCTAGTAGCTCATTTACGTAAATTTGGGCAGCATCTCCCTTGTAACATGGGCCTCCACCAATACCATATACCAACAACAACAACCAGAGAAATCCATCAACATATAAATGTCAATAACAAGACACCATATAACAACAACAAGTCACAACTACTTTACGACGAGCGGCAAGCTCCAATTGGAATCCATATAACTCATATCACCCCTTATAGACTTCTTACATTAACGTAAAAGTATCATTAACATGATAATGAAGTCATTTATCAATGATTCCATCCTTATAACATATATTTATAATTAAGGAAATAATCCACAACTCCAACTATCTTCAATTACTAACTTTGTTCACTAGTCCATGTGTACTCCATCCATTTAACTTAATCAACTTCAAGATAACCTTAAGCACATACAAGAACACAATACACATATCTCCTACAGTAACTTCAAGTCGAAATCCAAGTTATAAACAGCTTACAACAACCCTCAATGGCAATACAACACCATAGAAGAGACTTAAGCTAATCCAAGTATTATCTTGTAGTTTATCATCCTAAAAACTTAACCAACATACAATAAAGCTTAATCAAAATTAGTAGGCTTTTATACTCACCTAAGACAGCAGCAACAACTTGGAATTTCATCCAAATACAGCCCATAACAATCCTCAATGACAACATAACCTCAAAGAGGTGTTGTTCTTCACTAGAACTAAGTTTTGATGTTGAAATATGGTGTAATCACTTTGGAATCACTTCAAACCCTTGTGGTATATGTTTAGGAGGGTTAGGAGAAGTTTGGAGACGAAGTTTAGTTGAAAAATGAGCAAAAATAGGCGTCCAAATCGTTTATAAATTGAAGTAGGTCAACCACCGCCTTAGTGGGTCCCATTGGGAGCTGCTTGCGCAGTCTCGCGAAAATGCGAATATCTCTCTAGTCCGATGTCGTATTGATGAACGGTTTAATGCGTTGGAAACTAGACTCGTAGATCTTCAATTTGATATATAGATCATCCATTGATTCCAAGTATATTGGGAGAAAAGTGCATATACATTTGACCTAAATTTCAGCATATTATGAATGTAACTTGTGATGGCCTTTGCTAAATTTTGTTCCATAACTCGTTTGACTTAAAAACATAACACACGACTATCATACGACTACAATAACTCATAACTTAACCTCCTCATCATGTTAATCACCCTTGTCTCACCCCAAAAGAATATGTTATAACATTCCAAACTTGTCGATTTTCGACGGAACTTATTTTCCTCAATTCGTTTAGCGACTAAGCTTTCCAACCCTTTTCGTACTTGTTATTCATGATCTTAAATATTTTTAACCTCCAAGGTAACATAATTAACTTACTTTATTATCTTCCAAATATAATCTCCTTTCTGAGCTTACATCAATTAACTTACGACGTACTCTCATGTATGAAAACTTGGGGTGTAACACTATCACTTTCACTGGCTTAGGTTTTGTTACCACCACTGGCTCATCCACCCCTTGTTTAACTGCAATCACTGCTCTCCCACCCATTACTTTCTCATTTACCTTACTTTCACTTGCTTTGATCATCATTACCGTCTAAGATGGCTTTTTACACTCTCCCCTTTGTACCAACTCAATCATATGAGCTTCTTGATGAACATGTAAGGGATTCTGTGTAATATTAGGAGTTTCGGGGGCCTGAACTTCAATTCTCCTCAAATCAATGAGCTCTTGAATAACAGTCTTCAAGTGCCAACATTTCTCCATGTCTTCAAGTGCCAACATTTATTTAATCCTATCAATTATAAAAACTACATATTCTAAAGTATACTAATACACAATCAATCAGAAACGAGGTTAAAAAAAAGCACAGTCCAGTCCGAATTTAATTACATTTAAACTATTCCTAATTGAATACAAATATTATAACTGATTTTTTCAAAATATCCGATTAACTTCGTAGAATAAACTAATTCTTAAAGGAACATTTTTCACTTCATTTCTTCATCTCGTAACCACATCAACGAGCAATAAGGAATGTACCTGGAAACGAAGAAGAATCAATGAGATCTAGAAAAAGCAGGGATCAGCAATCAATAACAACACATCAATCAATCAGATACAGCTCCAGCAAACAAGACTCAAGCCATAGTGATAGCAAATCCGTAGAAAAACCAACAGATGCTAAATTAGACCACAAATCAACACTTCGACTCCACACAGTCCCAAACCAACAATACTTTGATCACCAAAGCCAAATAGATAAGAAGCACAGACTCAAAATTGCCTTAGAATCAATAGAACAGTGATGCTTTTTATGATTTTTAAGCTTTGATGTGAGGAAATGCACGAATTGAGATTGCAAATAGCAGGAAAATGTTTAAGTGAATTTCAGATTTGCCAAACTTCCAAACTTCTAAACTTGTTAAATGAAGGCTCATGAAGCCTATTTATAGATTTGAAAAGAGAGGGAATTTCAAATTCTGAAATTGTCCCTTAGTCCTTTATTTTATTGCAATTAGACCCCTATTATTTTATTTAATCGACCTTTTTCCCCTTTTTTAATGCAGTATTACCTCTTTTCCCCAATCTAGAATGTTCCTTTCCTTGGCTTTTACCCTTCTACCCCTACCTCTAATTGGCATTTACTACACTACCCTTTTATTATGCCTGAAATACCCTTAACCCCTTATGTATTTACCATGAACCAAATTACATTCCCCGAACTAACCCTGCTTCCCTATTTCAATTACCGTTCACTCGTACTGCCTTAACCCCAATTATAACCAAATGCCCCAAAATTACTCTAAAAATCAGGATAGAAAACCTTAACTATTTCCAGAACTAATCAAAATTTATCCAGCTATAACCAAATCAAACCTAGGCAATCAGACTTATATTAATCTATTAACAAATTTCAGAAACCAATCAAACAATAAAGAATCAGACTATTCAATTAAAAGGAAAACCCTAATTACTAATCAAATTTATTAAACAATCAGAACCTAAGAACTAGGTCTAACAATATACTTATTCGAACAGAAATAAAAAACCTAAAACTATATCATTTTCATCAAGAATTAATCAACAAAAGAAAATAATAGACATGCAAACAAATAGAATTAAAAAGGAAACAGGAACTTAGCTTTTCTTGCTTTCTTATTTCTTCTAGACTTTTCTTTCTTTCTACCTTTTCTTTCTTTCTTCTGTTCTTTTCTTTCTTCATTTTTTCTTCATTTTCCAGGATTTTAAAACCTTGGATATCATTTTCTTGGACTTTTGAATCTCTGGCAAACTTTTGAGTCTTAGTATGAACCTCTTCAGTGGGTTTTAAGGGTTGAAGGTTTTAGAACAGGGCTAAGGGTGGTTAGAGGATACCACAGGATGATTTTGGAGTAGTTTCGATGAAGTAGTGTTCGCCGGAATTAGGGTTCCGGTGACACTTAAACTAATATTCGAGGAGTTTAGACCTTATTCGAGGAAAATGGAACGGATGGGTGTAAAGAGGGGATTGAGGTGGTCAAATGGTGTTAAGGACGGGTTGATTGGCTTCAATGGCGTCTCCCGCCGGTGAGAGTTCCGGAGAGATTGAGAGAAGGGGGTGGCGGCTAGGGTTTGATTAGAGAGGGTGGGGAAGATAAAATGAATTGGGTATATGGTTTTGTATATTTATAACCTTCAGATGATTAGGGACAGTTAGATTAGAACTAATTGACGGTTGATATGCATTGACGTCGATACGACGTCGTCTAATTAAGTTATGGTTCAATTTTATCCGTTAGATCAAACAATTGATTGGCCAGGATTTGACGACTCAAACGTCGTCATTTGATTTATAGATTGGTTTGTGTAATCTGACCATTTGATCAAGTAAATAAAATGTTCAGATCTTTTTTTCATTAATAGGCAAACCGGGTATTCCCTTTTTGGGCTTGAGTCAATTGGGCTGTATATTTGTTTTTGGGCTACAATTATTGTATTAGCCCAAATTATTGTACTTGTATTGTATTTTGTATTTCGTACTTTCTTTTATATTTTTTTATGTATTTTCTCTTCTTTTATTTTTTCTTATTTTGCTAATTTCAAACTAATTAATTTCTATTTTTATGGTATTTTTCAATTCAAAACATAAAATGCTATTTTTATTTTCTTTAATTTGTTCTAAAAATGTATTAATTGCAAAAAATAAAAACCCTAATGCACATGCATATTTTTGTATATTTTTATGAATTATTATGCAACTAATTAACACAAAAAATGCCACAAATATTTAACAAAATTTAAAAATTATTTTGTTTGAATTTTAGGAATAATTTGCTTAGGGCATAAATCACGTGCTTACAACTGCCTCTCTTTGCTCGGGAACACGCACAGTTTCCGTGCAAAGATAAATGAACGGTAATGAGGGATTTTTGCCTATTCACATATTCCGTATGAAGCATTTTTGGAAAGATTGACCGCATCCTGCTTCAGAGATTGCCTACATATCATGGCCTAAACAGGAATCAGGCTAGTGTAATTCAGGAATGTCTCGTAGCTGGGACTGCCAGGAGTTGTGATCTCATTGTTGTTGCTGTTGTTACTGCTTGCTGACCCCCATATTACACCATCGTAAAGATAAAAGAAGTTATCCTAGGCTATGCCCTATGTTTTACAAAATCCTATCTAATGTTTGCTATCTTGTGTTCTTGAATTGCCTTGATCTCGCATCTTGCATTCTTTCAATATAACTTTGACTGTGTCCATTCTTCAGGTGGACTCCTGCTTACAATTGCTTGAAAAATATTCCCTTGTTCTTCAGGTGGGCTCCTGCTTGCGATTGCTTTGAAAAAGTATTCCTTTATTCTTCAGATGGGCTCCTGCTTGCAATTACTAAAAACGTATTCCCTTTGTTCTTCAGGTGGGTGCCTGCTTACTGAAATTGAAATGTATTCCCTTGTTCTTCAGGTGGGTGCCTGCTAACACAATTGACAAACAAAGAAATTTTCTGCCCCAGTATGGTGACTGGATTTATCATGTTATCAAATATTAAAATTCAAAGCTAAATTTCAAATAGTAGTTCCCTTATTTTCCAGGTGGGTGCCTGCTTACTGCATTTGAAAAGATATTCCCTTGTTCTTCTAGTGGGCACCTGCTTACAACAAATTCCCTCTTCTGCGATCGTATAGGGCAATTTTGCCTAGTCATTTTTAAAGTTCAAAACAGAACCATTATGGGAAATAACCCCATTCTCCACACGAGCTCTTCTCCTTCACCCTCCAGAGACGAATTTTGAAGAGTTCTTCCTCCATAGCTTCATAGGTAAGTGTTCATAACCTCATTCTCCCTTAATTTCTTAAACTAATCACTAGATTCTAGGCCTAAAATCATGAAATCAAAGTAGAAATTAGGGTTTTGGGTAGAATTAGGGTTTTGGGAATTTTGGGTGATTCAACCTCAATTTGGGGTCAAAACTTAAAATAAATTATATATTTGTACTCGTGGGGTTATGGGTGAGCGGGTTTTGGTCCGAGCCTCGAGTTTGGACCATGTGGGCCTGGGATCGAATTTTAGTATTTTTAGAAGAATGCTAGAAACTTTATTTCTAGGCTATGGGACTATGTTCTTGAGTCCTTATTGATATATTTGAATTAATTATGCCTAGATATCATTGTTTCGGAGTCAGATTGTAGAGAAAAGGCGGTATTAGAGAGTTGATTGCTATTCTTTAGACCGAGGTAAGTGTTTGTTCTAAATTTGGCTTGAGGGAATAGGATTATGGTGTTGTTTGCTATTTGCTAATTGTTGATTACGGTGTATAGGCATAGTGACAAGTATCTATGCACCGGGGTCTAGTATGATTGTGAGTCTTAATTGTGTTTATTCAGATTTTGTGATACCTCTTCCTTGTTAAATTGATAAGTTCATATAATGTGAAGGGTTTGAGGAAGAATTTATGATTTGTACATCTTTGAAGTGTTGGCTCGAACGAGAATATGATAATTGAGAAATAAGTGATCAAAAGAGAAAGTGCTGTAGTTATTCCCTTACCGGGATGTGTAGTTTGTTATTGTTGATTCTCCCTTACTGGGATGTTTAATACTGTTTGTTTGTCCCCTTAACCTGATTGGTTGTGACTATTAATTGGGTGAGGAAGAGAGATTATGCAGGAAGGGTCATTCCTTTCCATTTTTGATAATTATGCACGAAGGATCATTCCGTGCCATGTTTTGATATTTATGCACGAAGGGTCATTCTGTATCATGTTTTGATATTTATGCACAAAGGGTCATTCCGTGCCATGTTTTGATATTTATGCACGAAGGGTCATTCCGTGCCATATTTTGAACAATTATGCACGAAGGTTCATTCTGTGTCTTGATATGAGAGTTATGTGAGGAAAAGCACGAAGGGTAATATCGTGTACTTTATTTGACTGTTTTGGTGAGAATGAGAGTAAAAGAATGAAGGTTAGTGTCGTGCAGTTGTTGAATTACCTGTTCTCCTAAATTGATGTTATTGCTCTGTTCCATATCTTTATTCATTGATTCTATATCTGTATTATTACACCCCATCACATAATCCCCTCCCTCCGAGCTGTTTAAATTATATACATATTTTTGTTATTGCGTATATGTCTGCATAGGTTGTTTTCGGTAGGTCATGTCTAGCCTCGTCAATATTTCGCCCGGGTTAGGCCAGGCACTTACCAGCACATGGGGTCGGTTGTGCTGATGCTACACTATGTGCATCTTTTTGCACAGATCCAGGAGCAGCTTTTAGACCCAAGCAGCCGTACTGAGCGGGGGTTGACTTCAGTCCAGGGACTTGCGAGGTAGCAGAGCTGACGTCCGCAGGCCGGAGTCCCTTCCTCCTTATTAGTTTGTTTTTCATTGTATCGAGACAAACACTGATGTATTTCATTTAGACTTTTGTTTTAGTACTTTATAGTAGTTCGTGAGAAGTGACACTAGACTCTGGGTAGAAGTGTATTTTGAAACTTCCGCATTTGTTTTCTGTTATCTAAGCTTTAAAGACTTCCACGTTATTTAATTTTTTTTTTATTTATATTATCGCAAATGTTAATTAAAATGTTTAAATGTTGGCTTGCTTAGCTCCTAATAGTAGGCGCCATCACGAATCCTAATGGTGGGAAATTCGGGTCATGACAAGTTGGTATCAGAGCAATAGGTTACTTAGGTCTCACAACTCACGGACAAACTCGATAGATTCTGAGGGATCGGTACGAAGACGTTTGTATTTATCCCCAGAGGCTACAGAGTTAGGAAAAAGTTCACCTTGTTCATTCTTGTTGTGCGATTCTGTTGCTTAAGTATTTATTGACTTTTTACTCTGTTCTTTCGTAGATGGCGAGAACACATGGTTCCTCTTCTACCGCGTAGCAGCCCGAGCCCCCAACAGTAGCTCCTATCAAGGGCAGAGGGCGACGCTGAGGCCAGGGCAGAGCTCAGCCCCGAGCAGCAGTCCTAGAGGTGGAGCCTCATGTTGACTATGATGAGGAGGTTCCAGCTCCAGCAGCTTCGGTGGGCCTGGCTCAGGTCCTAGAGAGTTTCATAGCCACTCCAGTGCTTCAGGACGCTTTGGTCCGACTAGTAGAATTTATGGAGAGCATCTCTCAAGCGGGTTTGCTCCCAGTAGCACCAGCCACATCTCAGGCTGGGGGAGGAGTTCAGACTCCCACTACACGCACTCCGGAGCAGGTATCTCCTCAGGCTCAGGTTCCAACAGTTCAGCCAGTTGTGGCAGTCCAGCCGGGTATTACGGCTCAGACTGGTGTTGGTATGACTATGTCCGTTGATGCTCTATAGAGGTTGGATCGGTTCACCAAGCTCTTTACTACCACATATAGTGGCACTTCTTCATAGGATGCTCAGGATTTTTTATTCAGCTGTCATGAGGTTATACGGACTATGGGTGTGGTGGAGACCAATGGGGTCAACTTCGCCACTTTTTGACTAGCAGGATCCGCCAAGACTTGGTGGAGAGAATTTTGTTTAGCCAGGACAGCAGGGTCGCCATCATTGACATGGGATCAGTTTTCAGAGATATTTTTGGAGAAGTTTCTCCCAGCTACTCAGCTAGATACTCTTCGCAGGTAGTTTGAGCGTCTCCAGCAGGGCTCTATAATAGTCATGCAGTATGAGACCCAGTTTATTGATATTTCTCACCATGTTATTGTGATACTCCCCACCGAGAGAGGGGGGGTGCGGAGGTTTATTGATGGGTTGATTCAGCCGATCCGTCTTCAGATGGCCATGGGTGCCGGGAGTGAAATTTCATTTCAGGAAGCGGCCAATGCTACCCGCAGGATAGAGATGGCACTTGCTTAGGGAGGTAGTCATGGGTCTGATAAGAGGCCTCGTCATTCTTGTAGATTCAGTATTACCTCGTTTGGATGTAGGGATTCTTATGGTAGAGGCCATCCTCCGAGGCCCTTTCAGTCAGCTCTCCAGGTCTCTTATGGTAATCCAGGTGGTAGTAGTTCCCGGCCATATTATTTTGAGCAGTAGTCTTTTAGTGCACCATCAGCTCCCATAAGTGCACCTCCACTTCAGAGCTTTAGGGGAGGACATTCGGGTTGACAGGTCCAGCAATCTCAGCAACCGAGGGCTTGTTATGGTTGTGGTTACTCGAGTCACATTGTTAGATTTTGCCCTTGAGCTTTGGGTAGTTCTTAGCAGTAGGTTCCTCGTCCTATTATTCAGGCACCAGTTACCCCACAGCCTGCCCAACCACCTAGAGGTGGGGGTAGAGGACATAGAGGTGGAGATAGAGGTCAAGAGGTGGATCTCAGACCGCCAGAGGTAGGGGTCAGCTAGCAGCCGATCGTCCTAGGGATATGATTCATGGAGGTGGGGCCCAGCCCCGATATTATGCTTTGCCAGCCAGCCAGCCCAGAGGCTAAGTCATCCATTGCTGTTATTACAGGTACTATTATGGTCTGTGATAGGAATGATTCAGTGCTATTTGATCATGGATCTACGTATTCTTATGTGTCGTCCTATTTTGCATCCTACTTGGTTATGCCTAGTGAGGCGTTAAGTATTCCTGCATATGTGTCTACACCAGTGGATGATTCTATAGTGGTGGATCGGGTTCATCGATTCTGTGTTGTGGTATTTAGGGGTCTTGAGAACTATGTTGACTTGTTGCTCTTAGATATGGTGGATTTCGACGTTATATTAGGGATGGATTGGTTGTCCCTATATCATGCAATCTTGGATTGCCATACCAAGACTGTGACCTTGGCTTTACCAGATTTGCCCCTACTTGAGTGGATAGGGACCCTAGTTCACACCACTCGCAGTGTTATTTCGTATGTGAAGGATCGATGCATGGTCGAGAAAGGGTGTCTAGATTATCTGGCTTATGTTCGCGACTCCAGCGTAGAGGTCCCATCTATTGGTTCTATTCCTATTGTTCGAGAGTTCCCCGAGATTTTCCCTTCGGACCTGCCGGGCATGCCACCCGACAGGGATATCAATTTTTGTATTGATCCGGCTCCGAGCACTCAGCCTATTTCCATTCCGACATATCGCATGGCCCCACCAGAGTTGAAAGAGTTAAAGTATCATCTTCAGGATTTGCTTGAGAAGCGTTTTATTAGACTAGTGTTTCTCCTTGGGGTGCACCAGTGCTATTTGTGAAGATAAAGGATGGTTTGATGAGGATGTGCATTGATTACCAACAATTGAACAAGGTAACGATTAAGAACAAGTATCCACTATCGAGGATCGATGAGTTATTCGACCAGCTTTAGGGTGCGAAGGTAATTTCAAAGATAGATTTGAGATCTGGTTACCATCAACTGAAGATTAGGGCGTCTGATGTCCCTAAGACAGTATTTCGCACTCAGTGTGGGCATTATGAGTTTTTGGTCATGTCGTTTGGGTTGACCATTGCCCCAGCAGCGTTCATAGAGTTGATGAACCGAGTATTCAGGCCTTATTTGGATTTGTTCGTGATAGTCTTCATTGACGATATTCTTATATACTCCCGCAGTTAGGAAGAGCACGAGCAGTACCTCAGAGTGGTTCTTCAGACTCTCAAGGATAGTCAGTTATATGCTAAGTTCTCGAAGTGCAAGTTTTGGTGGAGTTCGATTGCATTTCTAGGTCATGTTGTATCAGTAGAGGGTATTTAGGTGGACCCAAAGAAGATAGAGGCAGTCAAGAACTGGCCTCGACCAGCTTCAGCTATAGATATTCGGAGTTTCTTAGGGTTAGCAGGTTACTACCGTCGGTTCGTTGAGGAGTTTTCATCCATTGCAGCCCTGATGACCAGGTTGACCTAGAAGGATGCCTAGTTCAGGTGATCAGACGAGTGTGAGGCAAGCTTTCAGAAGCTCAAGATAGCTCTAACTACGGCACCGGTATTGGTTTTGCCCATAGGTTCAGGGCCTTACACAATTTATTGTGATGCTTCCTGCATTGGGCTTGGTATAGTATTGATGCAGGAAGGCAGAGTCATTGCCTATGCTTCGAGGCAGTTGAAGATCCACGAGAAGAATTATCCGGTTCATGATCTTGAGTTGGCAGCCATTGTTCATTCTTTGAAGATTTGGAGGCATTATCTATATGGTGTGACGTGTGAGGTTTACACTGATTACAAGAGTCTTAAATATTTGTTCAAGCAAAAAGAGTTGAATTTGAGGCAGAGGAGGTGGTTAGAGTTGTTGAAGGATTATGATGTTACTATCTTATATCACCCGGGGAAGGCCAATGTGGTAACCGATGCATTGAGTAGGAAGTCCGCCAGCATGGGTAGTCTTGCTTATATTCCAGTCAGCCAGAGATCGCTTGCTTTAGATGTTCAGGCTTTGGCCAATCGTCTTGTGAGGTTGGATATTTTTGAGCCTAGCAGAGTGTTAGCTTGCACGGTTGCTCGATCTTCATTATTGGAGCGTATTCGTGAGTGGCATTTTGATGATCCCCATTTGTGTGTCTTGAGAGACACGGTGCAGCGTGGAGGTGCCAAGAAAGTGACCTTAGGTGATGGTGGTGTATTGAGATTGTAGAGGAGAGTTTGTGTGCCTAATGTTGATGGGATTCGAGAGTTGATCTTAGCAAAGGCCTATAGTTCTCGTTATTCTATTCACCCTGGCATTGCAAAGATGTATCAGAATCTGAGGCAGCATTATTGGTGGCATAGGATGAAAAAGGATATAGTTACATATGTGGCTCAATGTTTGAACTGTCAGTAAGTTAAGTATGAGCACCAGAGGCCCGGTGGTTTATTTCAGAGGATTGAGCTTCCTGAGTGGAAGTGGGAGAGGATTACGATGGATTTCGTTACTGCCTTTCGATTACTCGGAAGAAGTTTGATGCAGTTTGGGTAATTATTGATAGGCTGACCAAGTAAGCGCATTTTGTTCCTGTAGCAGCCACCTATTCATCTGAGAGGTTAGCTGAGATTTAAGTCAGAGAGATTGTCCGCCTTCATGGGGTGCCTATATCTATCATTTCGGACCGGGGTACGCAGTTTACCTCGTATTTTGGAAGGCGGTCCATCAAAAGTTGTGCACCCAGGTTCAGTTGAGTACTGCATTTTATCCCCAGACGGACGGTCAGTCCAAGAGGACCATTCAGATTCTAGAGGATATGCTCCAAGCATGTGTTATTAATTTTAGAGGCTTGTGGGACCTTTTTTTGCCGTTATCATAGTTTTCCTACAACAACATCTACCATTCCAGCATCCAGATAGCTCCATATGAGGTGTTGTATGGTAGTTAGTATCGGTCTCCAGTCGGATGGTTTGAGCCGGGAGCGACTCGGTTGTTGGGTACGGATTTGGCTCAGGGGGCCTTGGATAAGGTCCAGGTTATTCAGGATAGACTTCGTATAGCTTGGTCCAGGCAGAAGAGTTATGTAGACTGCAAGGTCAGAGATGTTGTTTTCATGGTTGGTGAGCAAGTATTGCTCTGTGTATCGCCTATGAAGGGCGTGATGAGATTCGGGAAGAAGGGCAAGCTTAGCCCTAGGTTCATCGATCCATTCAAGATTTTTGATCGTATGGGAGAGGTGTCTTATAAACGTGCCTTGCTGCCTAACTTGTCAATAGTGCATCCAGTGTTTCATGTATCTATGCTCTGGAAGTATCACGGCGATCCATCGCACGTGTTAGATTTCAGCACTGTCCAATTGGACAAGGATCTATCTTATGAGGAGGAGTCGGTGGCTATTTTAGACCGGTAGGTTCGACAGTTGAGGTCAAAGAGTTTTCCTTCGGTGCATATTCAGTGGAGAGGTCAGCCTCCTGAGGCATCGACATGGGAGTCCGAGTCTGATATGCGAAGCCGTTATCCTCAACTATTTCCTAACTCATGTAATTCTTTCTTTTGTCCGTTTGAGGACGAACAGTTATTTTAGAGGTGGAGAATGTGATGACCCAAAGGGTTATCACCGGATTTCTCCCTTTTTTTGTGCTTTTGAGGCGTTAAAAACCTCACTTTTAGTCGCCTCGATTTATGTGTGCAGCCCGGGCGCATAGCCGGAAAGCTTAAATGTAAATTTTGTGAAAATATGATGAATTTTGATATTAATATGATTAAAGTTGACTTTGGTCAACATTTTGGGTAAATGGACCCAGACCTATGATTTGACGGTCTCGGAGGGTCCGTAGAAAAATATGAGACTCGAGCATATTCCCGAAATCGAAATCCAAGGTATCGAGCCCAAGAAATTAATTTTTGAAAGAAATTGTTTTCTGAAATTTAATATGAGAATTTGAAATGAAAATGAGTTAGAAATTATTGGTATCGGGGTCGTATTTTGGTTTCGACATCCGGTACAGGTCTTAAATATAGTTTAAGTGCTTTCTATGGAAATTGGTCAAAATCGGACGTCGTTTGGCGATTTGATTGCCCGAGTAAGTTTGTAGGATGTTGTTGAGTTAGTGCGTGTGTTTGGTTAGGAGCCCCGAGGGCTCGAGAGTGATTTCGGAGGTGGTTCGGGGATTTTAAACTTAGGATATGGAATCCTATTTTTCCTCTATGCGATCGCATGATTCTGTCTGTGATCCATATCCTATTTTTCCTCTATGCGGTCGCATGATTCTGTCCGTGATCGCGATGCCCAGTCCCTTCTCCTTACGCGACCGCATCCTCCTTTCTGCGATCGCAATGTATAGAAGCCAACCCCCTCTCATTTCTTCTATGTGATCACAACCTTTGGTGTGCTATTGCAGTGACCAGCCTGTTGTACCCTATGTGATCTCATTCCCTCTTCTGCGATCGCATAGGGCAATTTTGCACAGTCGTTTTTAAAGTTCAAAACAGAACTATTACGGGAAATAACCCCATTCTTCACACGAGCTCTTATCCTTCACCCTCTGTAGATGAATTTTGAAGAGTTCTTTCTCTATAGCTTCATAGGTAAGTGTTCCTAAGCTCATTCTCCCTTAATTTATTCAACTAATCACTAGATTCTAGGCCTAAAATCATGAAATCAAAGTAGAAATTAGGGGTTTTGGGTAGAGTTAGGGTTTTGGGAATTTTGGGTGATTCAACCTCAATTTGAGGTCGAATCTTAAAATAAATTATATATTTGAACTCATGGGGTTATGGATGAACAGGTTTTGGTCCGAGCCTCGAGTTTAGACCATGTGGGCCCGGGGTCAAATTTTAGTATTTTTGGAAGAATGCTAGAAACTTTATTTCTAGGCTATGGGATTATGTTCTTGAGTCATTATTGATATATTTGAATTAATTATGCCTAGATATCATTGTTTCGGAGCCGGATTGTAGAGGAAAGGCGGTATTAGAGTGTTGATTGCTATTCTTTGGACAGAGGTAAGTATTTGTTCTAATTTTGGCTTGAGGGAATAGGATTAGGGTGTTGTTTGCTATTTGCTAATTGTTGAGTACGGTGTATAGGCATGGTGACGAGTATCTATGCACCGAGGTCTAGCATGACCGTGAGTCTTAATTGTGTCTATTTGGATTTTGTGATACCTCTTCCTTGTTAAATTGATAAGTTTCATATAATGTGAAGGGTTCGAGGAAGAATTTATGATTTGTACATCTTTAAAGCATTGGCTCGAACGAGAATATGATTATTGAGAAATAAGCGATCAAAAGAGAAAGTGTTGTAGATATTCCCTTACCGGGACGTGTAGTTTGTTATTGTTGATTCTCCTATGCCGGGATGTTTAATACTGTTTTTTATCCCCTTAGACTGATTGGTTGTGACTGTTGATTGGGTGAGGAAGAGTGATTATGCACGAAGGTTCATTTCGTGCCATTTTTGATAACTATGCACGAAGGGTCATTCAGTGCCATGTTTTGATATTTATGCACGAAGGGTCATTCTATGCCATGTTTTGATATTTATGCGCGAAAGGTCATTCCGTGCCATGTTTTGATATTTATGCACGAAGGGTCATTCCGTGCCATATTTTGAACAATTATGCACGAAGGGTCATTTCGTGCCTCGATATGAGAGTTATGTGAGGAAAAGCTCGAAGGGTAATGTTGTGTACTTTATTTGACTGTTTTGGTGAGAATAAGAGTAAAAGCACGAAGGTACCGTGCAGTTGTTGAATTACCTGTTCTCCTAAATTGATGTTATTATTCAGTTCCATTTCTTTATTCATTGATTCTCTATCTGAATTGTTACACCCCACAGCATGCTCCTATCCCTCCTAATTGTTTAAATTCTATACATTTTCTTGCTATTGCGTATATATCTGCACAATTTGTTTTTGGTAGGTCCTGTCTAGCCTCGTCACTACTTTGTACAGGTTAGGCCAGGCACTTACCAGCACATGGGGTCGGTTGTGCTGATGCTACATTATGTGCATCTTTTTGCATAGATCCAGGAGCAGCTTTTGGACCCCAGCAGCAGTACTGAACGGGAGCTGACTTCAGTCCAGGGACTTGCGAGGTAGCCTAGCTGACGTCCGCAA
Source organism: Nicotiana glauca (assembly GCA_026770625.1). Taxonomy (NCBI): domain Eukaryota; kingdom Viridiplantae; phylum Streptophyta; class Magnoliopsida; order Solanales; family Solanaceae; genus Nicotiana; species Nicotiana glauca. The sequence goes on along the minus strand of MU733819.1, from coordinate 16,832 downwards.
AGCAGAGTCCCTTCCTCCTTATTAGTTTGTTTTTCCTTGTATCGAGACAAACACTGATGTATTTCATTCAGACTTTTGTTTTAGTACTATATAGTAGTTCGTGAGTAGTGACACCAGACTCTGGGTAGAGGTGTATTTTTGAAAATTCCACATTTGTTTTCTGTTATCTAAGCTTTAAAGACTTTCGCTTTATTTAATTGTTTTTGTTTATTTATATTAGCGCGAATTTTAATTAAAATGTTTAAATGTTTGCTTGCCTAGCTCCTAATACTAGGCGCTATCACGACTCCCGATGGTGGAAAATCCGGGTTGTGACAATCGCACATATGCTTTAATATTATTTATATATTTTTAAGTTTATACTGATTAATATGAGATACACGTACAACGCACGTGTGTGGAAACTAGTTAATTCCCCAAAGCCATGAAACAAAGCTACACATAATACACTAATAACCAACCAACCACCACAACCCCCCATGGCAAAACTTCCTAAATAATAAAATATTTAATTAAAAAGATAATTGGAATTGTTCCAAAAATATATGTGTCACAATACTACAAAAATAAAATTTGGTTATATATCATATATGTGGGTATATATCAAGTTAGTGATAGATTCGCCAAAACTATACACATAAGTTATACCTACAAATACGGGTGGCAATTTGAGCTCAAACTTATATTACCTGTCCAACCTGCTCAGAGATTAATGGGTTGGATTACAAATATTTTAGTTTATGGTTCAATTTGGGTTGAGCCCAAGTTAACCCATTATATTTTATAGCTCATTCTGACACATTAAGCATCCCAAATGTAACCCATAAAACTCACCCAAAACAAAAGGTATCTCAGTCCAACATATATAGAAATTTATTTAGTTACCCCAATTCAACTTTTTTTTTTGTATTTTCAATTTTGTGTTCTTTTGTTTTTTGCGTCATCCACCTACCCTTCTCTGATGACCCAAAGGGTCATCACTTATTTTCTTAGTCATCCCGAGCTTTTGAGGCCTGGAAAACCTCGATTTAAGTTGCCTCAATTTGCGTTCATAGTCCGGGCGCGAATCTGGAAAGCTTTTATGTTGAAATATGTGAATTATGTGAAAATTTTGAAGAATTTTGATATTAATATTGTTAAAGTTGACTTTGGTCAACATTTTGGATAAACATACCCGGACCCATGATTTGACGGTCTCGGAAGGTCCGTAAAAAAAATATAGGACTTGGGCGTATGCCCGGAATCGAATTCCGAGGTCCCAAGCCCGAGTAATGACTTTTTCCCTGAAATTTTTTTTGAAAAATGTTTAAGGAAAATAAAAATAAAATTTGATCAAAAAGTAATGGTATCGGGCTCGTATTTTGGTTCCGATACCCAGTACAGGTTATATATGTGGTTTGAGCGCTTCCTGTAAAGTTTGGTTGAAAACGGACGCCGTTTGACGTGTTTCGGCCTTAAATTGGAAAATTTAGAAGTTTATGAAATTTGAAATATTTCTTGGATTTAAGGCTCAATTTATTGATTTTGATGTTATTTTGGCGATTTGATCACTCGAGCAAGTTCGTATGATATTTTTGAGTCAATATGCATATTTGGTTTGGAGCCCCGAGGGCTCGGTGAGTTTTGGATAGGTGTCGGAGCATTTTGGACTTAGGAAATTCAACAGAAATTGTTGTATGTTGTTGCCTAGTGATTTCTTCTATGCAATCGCATAGGCAGAGTTACGATCGTATAGAGCAAAGTTCAGGTGTTCCCAAATCCTTCTATGTGATCGCATTTGGCTTTCTGCAATCGCCTAGCTTGCCAGCTTCCTTCTACGCGATCGCATTGAGTAAAATGCCCAACCTACCTTCTTCTTTTATGCGATCGCAACACTACTTCCGTGATCGCATTGCACATCAGGTCAGACTCTATGCGATCGCAATCCCGTCTATGCGATCGCATAGAGCAATTTCGTCCAGTGGTTTTAAAGACCCAAAAATAGAACACTTACGTGATTTTCATCCCATTTCTCAAACTCTCTCTTCTCCACAGCTTCTAGGCGATTTTTGGAGCGATTCTTCATCAAACTTTCTTGGGTAAGTGTTGCTCAACTCGTTTTCTTCATTTTCCATCAATATTATTCGAAATCTTAGGACTAAACATGTGAAAATAGGTAGAAAATTAGAGAAAAGGGTAGAGTTATGGTTTTCAAAGATTTTGTGATTTGGACCTCGTTTTGGGGTCGAACTTGAGAGCAAATTATATATTCGGGCTCGTGAGTGAATGGGTTATCAAAATTAGGTTCGAACCTCATGTTTTGACCACACGGGCCTGGGGTTGATTATTACATTTTTGGGCAGAATGTTTAGAAAATAAATTTAGCCTTGGATTAGTTTGGTATTATTGATGATATTAAATCAATTGTTTATAGATACGATTGAATTGGAGCCAAATTTGAAAGGAAATGCATTGCTTAAGGATTGAGTTGGTCGTAAACCTTCGAGGTAAATGTTTGATCTATCCTAGCTTGAGGGAATAGGAGTTGAGTATATTTGTTATTTGTTATGTGTTGAGTCCGACGTATAGGCATGGTGACGAGTATCTATACGTTGGGGGTCGAGCATGACCGTGGGTCTTAAATTGATAATTTCGCATTCCTATTTGATTCTATGAAAGAATTATTTGTTGAGCCTTGGCACCGGGTTATTGTTTCCTTTTGCCGATAATATATTGCGAACTATGTTAAAAGTGAAATGGGAGCGGGTGGTACGCGTACCACAAGATATGTAATGAAATGGGAGCGAGTGGTACGCCTACCACAAATTATACTAAAATGGGAGCGAGTGGTACGCCTACCACAAATTATATTGAAATGGGAGCGAGTGGTATGCCTACCACAAATTATACTAAAATGGGGGCGAGTGGTATGCCTACCAAAACTTATATTCCTTATTTGTTATTGGCCTCAGTTGCCGGTGACATATTGTGCACTGTGTTGGAAATGAAATGGGAGCGAGTGGTACGCCTACCATAAATTATACTAAAATGGGAGCGAGTGGTACGCCTACCACAAATTATATTGTAATGGGAGCGATTGGTATGCCTACCACAAGTGATATTGAAATGGGAGCAGGTGGTACGCCTACCACAAGAGATGAAACGAAATAGGATCGGCTTGCATGCCTGCAACATGATGAGATGAACTTGAAAGTGGCTTTAATTCCTTTATTCTATTTCTGCTATTATATTTTGTTGCTACCCCAGAGCATGTTTTCCCTTCACAAATATTAAATGTTGCTTCTTGTCATTTTTGTTGTATATATTTATTTTGAACTGTACAGGTTTATGTGAGTGTCTGGTTCTAGCCTTGTCACTACTTTGCCGGGATAAGCTAGACACTTTCCAGCACATGGGGTCAGTTATGCTGATTCTACACTCTGTGCTCTTTTTGCACAGATACATGTTTCGGACAGCAGCAGCAGCCAGCAGTACGAGTATTAGCATTTCGATCAGTGAGATACCGAGGTAGCCTTGCAGTCGTCTGCAGGCCCAGCGTCTCCTCTATCTTTATTTTCAGTCTATTATCTCATGTATTCGAGACAAACAATTTTATATTTCTTTCAAATGGTTGTGTTTAGTGTTCTTAGAAGTTCGTGAGTATTGTGACACCAGTTCTTGGGTAGAGGTTTATGTTTGGATTTCTGTTTTCACAACTAGTATTATTTCCTTAAGTCTTCCGCTTAGCTAAATTATTCCGCTGTTTTAATATTATTGTTGTTAACGTATTAAAAAGTAGAATTTGATAATAATAATAATAATAATAAAGTAGTAAATAATTGGCTTGCCTAGCTCCTATTAGTAGGCGCCATCACGACTTCCGATGGTGGGAAATCCGGGTCATGACAAGTTAGTATCAGAGCACTAGGTTACTTAGATCTCACAACTCACGAACAACCTTAGTAGAGTCTGAGGGATCGGTACAGAGACGTCTGTATTTATCCCCCAGAGGCTATAGAGTTAGGAAAAATTTCACCTTTATTCTTTCGTGTCGTGTAAATTTGTTCTTCAAATGTTAATTGGATTTCCACTCTGTTCTGCTGCAGATGGCAAGAACACGCACTTCCTCATCTATTCTCAATAGCCCGAGGTCCCAACAGCAGCTCCTGCTAGGGGCAGAGGCTGAGGTCGAGGTCGTCCTAGAGGCCGAGTTAGGGGCAGATCTTAGCCCCGAGCAGCAGAACCAGTGGCGGAGCCTCAGATTCAGGTTGAGGAGGAGATTCCAGTGCCAGCAGCTCCAGTGGGCCCAGCTCAGCTCCCAGAGAGGTTCATTTCCACTCCAGTTCTTCAGGACGCTCTAGCCCGATTGGTAGACCTTATGGAGAGTGTCATCCGAGCAGGTTTGCTTCCAGTAGCACCAGCCACTTCTCAGGCTGGGGGAGGGGCTCAGACTCCTTCTACACGCACTCCAAAGTAGGCAGCTCCCAAAGTTTAAGATCCAATGGTTCAGCTAGCAGTGGCAGGTCAGCAGGGTATAGTAGCTCAGGCCGGGGGTGAGATCATTTTCAGAAAGGCGGCCAAGGGTCGAATAAGAGGCCCTATCATACAGACAGATTCAGTAGCCCCGTCATACATACAGATTCAGTGGTACCTCATCTGGAGGTAGAAATTCCTATGGTAGAGGCCATCCTCCTAGGCCCTTTCAGTCAACTCTCCAGGTCACTCATGGTACTTCAGGTGGTCATTCAGGTCCACAGGGCCAGTCTCAGTTTCCCAAGCCACTACATTCACGTGGATGTTATGAATGTGGGGAGTATGGTCATCTCAGGTGGACTTGCCCGAGGTTGAGGGGCGCTCAGCCACAACAGTCAAGGTTTTGCCATGCTTGTGGTGACCCGAGGCACATTGTCAAGTATTGCCCTCGAACTTCAAGCAGCTCTCTGTATCAGAGTTTCGGTGCCATGATTCAGGCACCAGGTGTTCAACAGCTCATCCAGCCAGCTAGGGGTCATAGAGGTGGAGGTGGAGGTCTTAGAGGTGGAGCTTAGACCGATAGAGGTGTAGGCCAGCCAGTAGCCGGGCCAGAGACTGAGCCTTCAAATGCATACATTACAGGTAATATTCTCGCTTGTGATAGAAAAGCTTCAGTGTTATTTGACCTGGGTCTACATATTCGTACGTGTCTTCTTATTTCACACCGTACCTTGTTCAGCCTAGTGATCTACTGGGTGTTCCTATTTATGCGTCTACACCAGTGGGTGATTTATTGTGGTCGATCGAGTTCATCAATCTTGTATTATGGTGATTAGGGGTCTTGAGACCCCTGCTAATTTATTGTTTTCGATATGGTCAACTTCGATATTATATTGGGATTGGATTGGCTATCTTCATATCATGATATCTTGGATTGCCATGCCACTGTGACCTTAACTCTGCCGAATTTTTGTCGTGTAGAGTGGAAAGCAATTTCTGGTCATACTACTCACAGAGTGATTTCGTATGTTAAGGCTCGACGTATGGTTGAGAAAAGGGTGTTTGGCTTATCTAGACTATGTTCGTGATTCCAGTGTCGATGTTCCCTCTATTGATTCTGTACCCGTGGTTCGCGAGTTTCTTGAAGATTTCCCTTTAGACCTGCTGGGTATTCCACCCGACAGGGATATTGATTTTTGCATTGATTTTGCTTCGAGCACACAGCTTGTCTCTATTCCACCATATCGCATGGCCCCGCCGGAGCTAAAGGAATTGAATGAACAGTTGCAGGATTTGCTTGAAAAGAGTTTCATTAGACCTAGTGTTTCGCCGTGGGGCACGCCGGTATTATTTGTCAAGAAGAAATATGGTTCGATGAGAATGTGCATTGATTACCGATAATTGAACAAGGTTACAATCAAAAATAAGTATCCACTGCCGCGGATTGATGATTTATTTGACCAGCTTCAGGGTGCCAAGGTGTTTTCAAAGATAGACTTGAGATCTGGCTACTATCAGTTGAAGATTAGGGCATCAGATGTTCATAAAACAGCATTCCGCACTCGGTACGGACATTATAAATTCCTGGTCATGTCTTTTGAGTTGACAAATGCCCCAACAACTTTTATGGAATTGATGAATCGAGTGTTCAGGCCTTATTTAGACTTGTTCATAATAGTCTTCATTGATGACATATTGATATACTCCTACAGTCAGGAGGAGCATGCGCAGCATCTCATAGTGGCTCTTCAGACTCCGAAAAATAGTCAGCTATATGCAAAATTTTCAAAGTGTGAGTTCTGGCTAAGTTCGGTTGCATTACTGGGTCATGTTGTGACGGCAGAAGGTATTCAGGTTGATCCAAGGAAGATTTAGGCAGTCAAGAACTGGCCTAGACCCACATCAGCCACAGAGATCCGGAGTTTCTCGGGTTTAGCAGGTTATTATCGATAGTTTGTGGAGGGGTTTTCATCTATTGCAACCCCAATGACCAGATTGACCCAGAAAGGTATCCAGTTCGAATGGTCAGATGAATGTAAGGCGAGCCTTCAGAAGCTCAAGACCGCCTTGACCACAGCACCGGTGTTGGTTTTGCCCACAGGTTCGGGACCTTATACAATCTATTGTGATGCTTCCCCGTATTGGGCTTGGTGCAGTGTTGATGCATGATGGCAAGGCCATTGCCTATGCTTCGAGGCAATTGAAGATTCATGAAAAGAACTATCCAGTAAGTGATCTGGAGATGGCGGCAACTACTCACGCATTGAAGATTTGGAGGCATTATCTGTATGGCGTGGCATGTGAAGTATTCACCGATCACAAGAGCCTTCAGTACCTATTTAAATAGAAGGAGTTGAATTTGAGGCAGAGAAGGTGGATGGAATTGTTTAAGGATTATGATATCACCATTTTATATCATCCGGTAAAAGCAAATGTGGTGGCCGATGCTTTGAGCAGGAAGTTAGCCAGTATGTGCAGTCTTGCTTATATTCCGGTCAGTCAGAGGCCGTTTGCCTTGGATGTCCAGGCCTTAGCCAACCGATTTCTGAGGTTGGATATGTCTGAGCCTAATCAAGTAATAGCTTACACGGTCGTTCGCTCTTCATTATTGGAGCGTATCCGCGATCGGCAGTTTAATGATCCTCATTTATGTGTCTTTAAAGACATGGTTCAGCGAAGAGGTGCCAAGCAGGCCACCTTAGATGCTGATGGATTTTTGATATTTCAAGGGCGAATTTGTGTGCCAAATGTTGATGGGCTTCGAGAGTTGATTCTAGAGGAAGCTCACAGTTCCCAGATTCTATTCATCTAGGAGCAGCGAAGATGTATCAGGATTTGCGGCAACATTATTGGTGGTGCAGAATGAAAAAGGATATTGTGGTATATGTAGCGCGGTGTTTGAACTGCCAACAGGTTAAATATGAGCATTAGAGGCTTGGTGGCTTATTTCAGAGAATTGATCTTCCCGAGTGGAAGTGGGAGCGGCTCACTATGGACTTCATTACTGGACTTCCGTTGACCCGAAAGAAGTTTGATGCAGTTTGGGTCATTGTTGATAGGCTGACCAAGTCAGCGCATTTCATTCCTGTAGCAATAACCTATTCGTCCGAGAGACTAGCCAGGATTTATATCAGGGAGATTGTTCGCCTTCATGGGGTTCCTATATCTATCATTTCATATCGAGGTGCGCAGTTTACCTTGCATTTCTGGAAGGCGTTTCAACGAGAGTTGGGCACCCAGGTTCAGCTGAGTACAACATTTCATCCCCAGATGGACGGTCAGTCTGAGAGGACCATTCAGATTCTAGAGGATATGCTTCGAGCCTGTGTTATTGATTTTGTAGGTTCGTGGGATCAGTTCCTACCTTTGGTAGAGTTTGCTTATAATAACAATTATCAATCGAGAATCCAGATGGCTCTTTATGAAGCCTTGTATGGTAGGCGGTGTCATTCTCCAATCGAATGTTTTGAACCGGGAGAGGCTCGATTGTTGGGTATGGATTTAGTTCAGGAGGCCTTGGACAAGGTCAAGATTATTCAGGATAGGCTTCGTACAGCTCAGTCCAAGCAGAAGAGCTATGCAGATCGTAAGGTTCGAGATATAGCTTTCATGGTTGGTGAGCGAGTATTGTTCCGAGTGTCACCTATGAAGGGCGTGATGAGATTTGGGAAGAAGGGAAAACTTAGCCCTAGGTTTATTGGCCCATTTGAGATCCTTGATTGTGTGGGAGAGGTGGCTTATGAGCTTGCTTTTCCACCTAGTTTGTCAATTGTGCATCCAGTGTTTCATTTATCCATGCTCCGAAAGTACCACGGTGATCCATCGCACGTGTTAGATTTCAGCACTGTCCAATTGGACAAGGATATGTCTTATGAGGACAAGCCGGTGGCTATTCTAGACCGGCAGGATCGATAGTTGAGGTCGAAGATTTTTCCTTTAGTGCATGTACAGTGGAGAGGTCAGCCTCCTGAGGCATCAACCTAGGACTCCGAGTCTAATATGCGGAGCCGTTATCCTCATCTATTCCCTGACTCAGGTACTTTTTTCTTTTGTCCGTTCGAAGACGAACGGTTGTTTTAGAGGTGGATAATATGATGAACCAAAGGGTCACCACTTGTTTTCTTAATCATTCCGAGCTTCTGAGGCCTTGACAACCTTGCTTTTAGTTGCCTTGATTTGCATGCACAGTCCGGGCGCGAAGCCGGAAAGCTTTTATGTTGAAATATGTGAATTATATAAAAAATTTGAAGAATTTTAATATTAATATTGTTAAAGTTGACTTTGGTCAACATTTTGGATAAACGGACCCGAACACATAATTTGACCGTCTTGAAAGGTCCGTAGAAAAATATGGGACTTAGACGTATGGCTGGAATCGAATTTCGAGGTCCCAGGCTCGAGAAATGAATTTTTTCGTGAAATTATTTTCTGAAAATGTTTAAGGAAAATAAAAATAAAATTTAATCAAAAAGTAATGGTATCAGGCTTGTATTTTGGTTCTGACGCCTGGTACAGGTCATATATGTGGTTTAAGCGCTTCCTGTAAAGTTTGGTTGAACACGGACGTCGTTTGACGTGTTTCGGCCTTAAATTGGAAAACTTGAAAGTTTATGAAATTTGAAAGATTTCTTGGATTTAAGGTTCAATTCATTGATTTTGATGTTACTTTGGCAATTTGATCGCTCGAGCAAGTTCGTATGATATTTTTTACTCAGTGTGCATATTTGGTTTGGAGCCCCGAGGTCTCGCGTGAGTTTTGGATAGGTGTCGGAGCATTTTGGACTTAGGAAATGCAGCAGAAATTGTAGTCTGCTGTTGCCCAGTGATTTCTTCTATGCAATCGCATAGGCAGAGTTGTGATCGCATAGAGCAAAGTTCAGGGATCCCCAAATCCTTCTATGCGATCGCATTTGGCTTCCTGTGATTGCATAGCTTGCCAGCTTCCTTCTACGCGATCGCATTAGACTCCCTGCGATCGCATTGAGTAAAATGCCCAACCTCTCTTCTTCTTTTATGCGATCGCAACCCTGCTTCCGCGATCGCATTGCACATCAGATCAGACTCTATGCAATCATAGTCCCCTCTATGTGATCGCATAGAGCAATTTCGTCTAGTGGCTTTAAAGATACAAAAACAGAATACTTACGGAATTTTCATCCCATTTCTCAAACTCTCTCTTCTCCACAGCTTCTAGGCGATTTTTGGAGCGATTCTTCATCAAACTTTCTTGGGTAAATATTGCTCAACTCGTTTTCTTCATTTTCCATCAATATTATTCAAATTCTTAGGCCTAAATATGTGAAAATATGTAGAAAATTAGAGAAAAAGGTAAAGTTAGGATTTTCAAAGATTTTGTGATTTGGACCTCGTTTTGGGGTCGAACTTGAGAGCAAATTATATATTCGGGTTCGTGAGTGAATGGGTTATCGGAATTTGGTTCGAACCTCGTATTTTGACCACACGGGCCCGGGGTCAATTTTTACATTTAAGGACAGAATGTTTTAGAAAATATATTTAGCCATTTGGATTAGTTTGTTAAGTGTTATTGATGATATTAAATCAATTGTATATAGACACGATTGAATTGGAGCCAAATTTGAAAGGAAAGGCATTGGTTAAGGATTGAGTTGGCCGTAAACCTTCGAAGTAAGTGTTTGATCTATCCTAGCTTGAGAGAATATGAGTTGAGTATATTTGCTGCTTGTTTGTTATGTGATGAGTCCGACGTATAGGCATGGTGACGAGTATCTATACGTTGGGAGTAGAGCATGACCGTGGGTCTTAAATTGATAATTTTGCATTCTTATTTGATTCTATGAAAGAATTATTTGTTGAGCCTTAGCACCGGGTTATTGTTTCCTCTTGCCGATAATATATTGCGAACTATGTTAAAAGTGAAATGGGAGCAGGTGGTACGCCTACCACAAGATATATAATGAAATGGGAGCGAGTGGTACGCCTACCACAAATTATACTGAAACGGAAGTGAGTGGTACGCCTACCATAAATTATATTGAAATGGGAGCGAGTGGTACACCTACCACAAATTATACTGAAATGGGAGCGAGTGGTACGCCTACCACAACTTATATTGATTATTTGTTATTGGCCTCAGTTGCCGGTGACATATTGTGCACTGTGTTGGAAATGAAATAGGAGCGAGTGGTACGCCTACCACAAATTATACTGAAATAGGAGTGAGTGGTACACCTACCACAAATTATATTGTGATGGGAGCGAGTGGTACGCCTACCATAAGTGATATTGAAATGGGAGCGGGTGGTACGCCTACCACAAGAGATGAAATGAAATGGGACGGGTTGCACGCTGCAACAGGATGAGTCGAACTTGAAAGTGGCTTTAATTCCTTTATTCTATTTCTGCTATTATATTTTGTTGCTACCTTAGAGCATATTTTCCCTTCACAAATATTAAATGTTGCTTCTTGTCATTTTTGTGGTATGTATTTATTTTGAACTGTACAGGTTTATGTGAGTGTCTGGTTCTAGCCTTGTTACTACTTCCCCGGGATAGGCTAGACACTTACCAGCACATGGGGTCGGTTGTATTGATTCTACACTCAGCGGTCTTTTTGCGCAGATACAGTTTTCGGACAGCAGCAGCAGCAATAGTGCGAGTATTAGCATTTCGATCAGTGAGACACCGAGGTAGCCTTGCAGGCGTCCGCAGGCCCGGCGTCTCCTCTATCTTTATTTTCAGTTTGATATCTCATGTATTCGAGACAAACAGTTGTGTTTAGTGTTCTTAGAAGTTCGTGAGTATTGTGACACCAGTTCTTGGGTAGAGGTTTATGTTTGGATTTCTGTTTTCGCAACTAGTATTATTTCCTTAAGTCTCCCGCTAAACTAAATTATTCTGTTGTTTTAATATTATTGTTGTTAAAGTGTTAACAAGTAGAATTTGATAATAAGAAAGTAGTAAATAATTGGCTTGCCTATCTCCTATTAGTAGGCGCCATCACGACTTTCGATGGTAGGAAATCCGGGTCGTGACACCTTCCCCCTTAATTTTTTTTTTATTTTCAATTTTCAATTTTTTTATGCACCACCCCGCTGCAACCCCC